>BGPR01002969.1:41882-153907 GCA_013235015.1 Araneus ventricosus
ATTAATACAATTTTATTTTTATCTTTTGGCTAAACACTCAAATAAATTGAAAATAATTTATTCTAGCATCACTAAATAATTGCTGGATTTGATGCAGGGATTGAAATTACAGCACCGTGAAGAAATAAAGAGATGAGCGGAAAATTTAATGCACATGATTAAAATTTTAACTTCTAAATCAGAGAAAATGAACGAAAATATAAGTAAAATATTTATTTGGAAGATGAAAAACAGCAGAATTAGTAAATGCTGACATAAATTACCAAAGAAAATTAAAAACTGTTGGATTGACATTAGCAATTCCTCATTTTATATAAAAGCACTTACTGGGTGTATAAAAGTGTAAATATAGTGGTATATGTTAATAGTTTTACAGAGAATCGAAATGAAGGTGTTTGATTAACTATTGTATGGCACTCCCACCTTGCATATATTCGAGTCAGATTATCTATAATTCGTAAGGGTGACGGTACTAACAGCACTATAATGTAAATTTAAAGCAATTATGACAAGCAAAATCAGGTAATGACTATAAATACCATCAAGGTAAATTCCTGCGGTGACGGTTCAGAGTTCAAAATCCATTGTTTCTTGTATTTAATAAATTAATATTGCAATTAAGTCAATTCTTGACGTCATAGTCACATGACTAAAGGAAATGTGCATGATATGGAACATTGAATAGCGCCTTCTCTTACGCTGTGCTGAGAAACAGTACGAATTATTCTCCCGCAAAGTGCGCAGTACATTCCGTATAAATTGACGCAGCTAGTATGGTAAGTTGCACCGGAACATTGGAGTGGGCCGAAAAATCACTTTTTTCGAAATTCAATTCGGCTGACTTAGATGGTCAAAGTTTCGACGTGCAGCAAACGGCTTAAAGTTTTGACTTCGAGAGGGTAAACAACAAGAGATAAATGGAACGAAAAAACATTTATTAAACAAGTAAAAAGAGTGAATACAGGGTTCCCACACTTATCGTTGTCTAATAGCTAATTTCTAAGCCATTAGAGCTAGGCATATAGCTCCAATTGGGAAAATGCTTTAAATAAAGAGAAAAATTATATTTCATGTTTTTGAGTCACTAAATATATTTCTGAAAATTTTACGAATTATAATTTTTTATACGGTCCCTCGGTCCTATCAGTCACATTTAGTAAAATATTCTCCACACACTAACATTTTAAACAAAAAAAGTTCCACTCTTCTGGGACTAAAACTAACCAAGTTATGGAGCTTTGAATTTCATAATTTTAAACCAATCAGTGGCATCGACGAGTAAATGTTATGCACTGATTGGTGGATAGTCCAAGTTGCTATTTAAAAGGTGTAAAGTGGTCTAAGTCAGCGATGTTCAAAGCTCAATAACTCGATCAGTTTAGTCGCAGAAGAGTGGCACTTTTTTTGTTTAAAATGTTATTGTGTGAAAAATATTTTACTAAATACCACTGATAGGACCGGGGACCGTATAAAAAATTAGAATTCGTTGCTTTGTCATAAATGTATTTATAGACTCAAAAAGCATAAAATATAATTTTCCCCCTCGTTTTAAACATATTTTCAATTGGAACTATATGTCTATCTCTGATGGTTTAGAATTTAGCTATTGGACCAAGGTAAGTGTGGATACCTAGTATATGGTGCATGTGTCAACGGATGCTGCGTGCGGTTAAAAGAGAAACTTTTCCAAGAATATTTTATTGCTGTTAAATGTTTTAGACTCACTGAATATAATGGTAGCTAGTAGACATAATGTAACCTTATAGGCGGGTTTAGGAGTTATCCAAAGCTAATGTTGATATTTAATGTATGCATTTCTTAATTGATATCAGCATTCGACATTGAACAAATATAATCCAGAATCCATTACGAGGAAGTGATTCCAAGGAAATTCTGTAGATCATGAGAATATAATTTTGATAATTAATTATGAGCACCTGTAAATCACTTGAAATGTTTGTGCCAAAAGTCCAGTTTTTGATGTTTTCTGATTATATATTGAAAGTTTTGTTTATTTACAGAATCTCTTGCATACGATATAATTTGGATTCTTTTCTAAGTTTTAGAAAATAGTCCTGTTACGCTCATTTCTTAAATAGTTAAATAAAGTATGCACTAAATATTTATAAATACCTTCAGTTTCAATACCATATTTCCGACTAGCTGCATTCACAATGCTTTAAATGTCTTCATATTTTTTAAAAAATTTATTTTAAATATAAAATTCATTTCATTTTTTAGATATAACGCAATCATTATGTTTATCGTGAAAAGAAATGCATTTTCTGAAAATTGACCAACATTTGTTATTAAAATTTTTACAATGAGTGTTGGTTTATTAATTTTACCCAGATTTTGAGATTTTATTGAATGCATGAATTTACTGTAAAACTTTAACCAAACTTCATTACAATTAAATGTTGTTAAAATATTTTGGTTTGTGGGCTATTCAGTCCCAAATTAAAAGAGCAGTTCAAATGAAATTTTGGAATTTAAAATGTGCTCTCTTTTAAAGTTGATTAGCTTTTCCGTGTGTATGCAGCATGCCATTATTTTATTATCTTCTTAGCATCTTTTGCTGAATCAAAGTTACCATAAACAACAGAAATGAAGGATTATTAAGAATATAGCAGTGCAAATTTTATGAGGTCTAATTCCATTTGTTTTCGTCGTATTTAAATGGATTGTATTCTTAATCTGTATTCTCATATTTTCTTGATTTTGCTTGGATTATTCACTTCCTCATTCTTAGTTCTTGCTTATACTAGCCCGATTTATAAGGTCAATATCAACTAAGAAATGCACATACTGAAAATGAAAGATAACTTTGGATGTTTCTGAAAACCCGCCTATGAGGTTAGGCATTGTACGCTATGCATGCTGACTACATTTATTTTCAGTGAGGTCTAAAACTCTCAACAAAAACACAATATTATTTAAACATCTTCCCTTTTATCCTCACGCTACATCTGTTTACACAAACGCCTCACATTTGATAGGTTTTTACTATTAGACTTGTTAATTAGATAGTTTACTTTTTGTCATTCAGTTTACCGCTTGTTGCTCACTATCTCTAAGTAGGAACTTCAACCTTTTAAAGCTTTGACTAAAAGTATCTAAAGTAATTTATAATGAACTACTGATACCATGTGGCAATTACTGCACAGTGAGACGAACTGAATTTCAGAAAAAGTGCTTTTATGAATCGGCTGCATTCTGGAAATTGTGAAACACCGACTCGTTCTGTATAATAAAGCTAAAAAAGAGCTTGATCCATTAGCAGCATTGCAGTGTTCAACAGCTGTAACTTACAGGCGGATCTATGAGAAAAATTTTACATGTACTATTCTCCAAAGTATTCTGCAGTAAAAGAAATCAGTTCTAAATCCGCCAATAGAGGGCACGTTTACTACTATATAACATTACCCACGTCTAGCCGACTATCCGTAAGGGTGTAAAACATATTTGCTGCTACATGCATAAAAAATTACTGAAAAATATTTATTATCGTGAAAAGGATATTAGACGTTTGAGTGAGTTATACTAGATGACTATCGTTTGAATGTGATGAAATCCATGCTGAATGATTGCTTTTCATTATTTTTCAAAAGTTGTTAGTTAATTTAGGGTATTTACATATAGCAAGCACCAGAGTCAATTTGGGCAGAGTTAATAATGGTTGCAAATTTGAATCAATGACAATGACGAGATCGGCACCCCCGTCTCCAAATTTCAGCTCCACATTTTGGGGGGGGGGGGTAGCATTTGATCCATAGCGTCGTATTTGTCGTATGACAGGCTCGCATGCATGGTGGATCTTTGGTGGAAGCAGGTTCCGAACCTTGAGTCCTCCGAACCCGAAATTGAGGCCTTACAAGGACACAGCGGCCTATTATTATTTAAATTGCCAAGTTTGAATGAATAAGAAATGCTGCAACAGGCAAACAAAATCACCGAATAATTTCAGCAAATCTTTGGCAGATAAACTACGTTTTAAAATATGAATAATTTTCATAATTAAATAATAAACCACTACATAATAATGAATATATTTCTAAGGAATTTATTGGAGACTAATATTTAAACTCTTTAATTGAAATATATATTTTTATTACGATATCAGAAAAATTTAAATGCTTTGCACTAAACAAATTTAAAAGCGTTCTGAAGGGAAGGTTTAAATACAACTTTTATTGCTACTTTGTCAATTAACAATTCATTTCTACAATGCAGTTTCCTTTTAGCCCAACAGATGGCAGCACGAATTCGAAATTATATGCTTGAAGGAAAGCACAAGCATGAAACTAGTGAGAAATACTATGATAATTATATTAAATTAAATTACTGGAAGAATAGAAATTGTTGCATTACAGTTTAAATAAGCACTATTACTTATGGTGATATTTAGATTAAAAAGTTCAGTAAAGAACTAATAAAAATTAAAGAATCTTCAAGTCGAAATCAGTATGTTATGGATGTCTCATTGACTAACTCAGGAAGAAAACAATCTATGTTAGAAAATGTTTCGAAACAACATTCAAAAATGCAACAAAAATATGTTTCGATATCTTTTGACACCCACTTTTCCTTTGGGTATTGTCTGTGTTAATTACTCTGCAGTTTTTAAGAATAAGACAAATTTAGAATCAGTTTTTTTTATTTCATTTGTTACTTGTGTTACAGAAATATTACGAACAATTTTATGATCTAAATTTTCTCATTTTCACTCGAATGGTTATATATATTATAAATTTTGTTTATATAATTATTAGTTTCATAAATAAACCCACTTTCTGTTACTTTTCTACTTCTGAATTTATTTAATTTCACAATTTAATTTTTACATTTCACTGCACAAATTCGAAAAGAAAAGTTTGAAAATGGAATTTGAATGCATTTATCAGTAACCATGAGAACAAGGTCAACCCCCGACCTGCCGAAGTATCCGGGTATCTAAACGACAGCCGTCGCAATAGCTCCGAGTACTGATGCCAGAGTCCTAGAAGCCAATCAATTGGCAACGGCCCGACTCCTCCCGAAGGAGATATGTACTATCACTGCTGGAGGGGCATTTGTCAGAAAGAGGAAATGTATTATTTTAATGAGAGATCAAGAAAAATTACATTAAAAATTAACTGATATATTTTGACTACAGATGGATAGCAGCAAATTATGAGAAAAAGTTAAGATAATAAGAATGTAAGCAATTAAACTATGTTACTGTTTAACGGAAGAAAAGATTTTTGATTTGTGAGTGTGTGTGTGTGTGTAACAAATAATTATGAGTCTTTAAGGTAGTGGTTTATCTTAATGAACGCCAAGTGTTACGGTAACTACTTTTTGCTTAAGAAATTTATTTAGATATTCTAATTAAAAAAATAATTTCGCAAAAATATAATTAAAATATAAACAGATTATATACGGTTTCAATTACATAATCGATAACCAGAGCCAAGTGATACACTGAACTTTCAGAAATCTCTCAAGCCTGCATTTTACTTTCTGAATTTAAGAATCAAATATTGATATAAAAAATCTTTAGCTACAATCGTTGATGTTCAACTTTCATTTTCCATTGCAGAGAGGCATGATAAATCAAACGAAGTACTCTATATGCGAACGGAAAAATGTTTTATAAATTTGTCATTATAAATGCAGTGCTTCTTGTTTTACGGAATTTGTAAATCTTTAGCTACATTGTCAGGTAATATTCATTTGGTCAAGCAGAGTTTAGGAATTTAAATTTTTGACGCTACATCTCTCTACATAAACTCTATCGAGAGACCCACCTCAAAGACAAACAAAGAACTTCCTTTTTGTGCAACGGCTGCCATTAAGATTTACGGAGACATTATTTCATTTTTTTACCAAACTAAACTCTAACGAAGAGGTCAAAATTCATTTGAATATCAATCAAGTGTAATACTAATCAAATAATTATTTTAATTTGTTAACAAAAATACCATTAAGATATATTTTTAGTTTTCTGAAACATATTTTAAGCCGATGTATATTTAATATGCATAAACTGAAGTTTTCAAGATAATTTTTCGTGGTGTAAAACTGATAATAAATAGAATTGCTGAAAATTCGAAAAGCTGTTTTGAAATTTAAAATAAAAATAGTGTCTTAACACTAAATCCACCACGACCAGTTAAATGAGTGTTTTCCAATGGCAGTTTCAATGTTTCGGCGAAGTGTCAGTTCGTTTAGTGTTAAAATGGACAATAGTTTTATTTAGAATGTTGTATCTGGTGTAAATAAAACATTTTTAAGTTATTCATTACGTTTTGCTACAATTAGAAAATTTCAAATCATTTAAATATTCTTTTGATGAAATTACTAACATATTTAATTAATAAACGATATTAAGGATTAACATTTTTATTTCGGACATGAAATAAACACTTTCACCGAATTAGCTGTTGGAAGCAACTAATATCTTAAGATGGATCCCAAAAGACAAGGTTAGTATTCCAAACTGTATTAAAATTGTTAATAAGTAAAAAATAAAATTGCAAAATAAGTTTAATGTAAGATTTGCCAATGAAGTTATGAAAAAATATCAGTTTTTTATTTTATTTCTTACTCGTGATACAGAGATATTACGAACAATTTTATGATGTAAATTTTCTCAGTTTCATTCGAATGGTTATATGGGTTATAATTTTTGTTTACGTAATTCTTAGTTACATAAATAAACTCACTCTTTATTACTTTTCTACTTTTGAATTTCTTTAACTTCACAACTTTATTTCTTCATTTCGCTGCAGAAATTCGAAAGAAAATAAGAAAACTACATGAAATATAAAAATAACTTATTTTTTCAATATAGAAACAATTAAAGCGTGTTTTGTAGGATCCAATTCGACATAAAGGTAACAAAATTTGTTTAATTTGTTTTCAAGAAATTCAGCTTTAAATTTTTTATTTAAATATCATAGAACGCCTTTGATGCTTTTAAAAAAACTGCCATTTGTACCAAGCTATTTTATTCAGAATCATAAAAAATAAAATCGACGTTCAACAAGCAACATCACCTATCTCAACTTTTTGAAATTTCAAAGAAGAAGAAAATACTAAATTTTTTGCAACCAATAACAAATATTTCTGAATTTTTATTTCTAATCGGGTAGGAGTATGCGGTCATATGCTCATGTCAGATGTAAAAAAAAAAAAAATCAGAAAGATTCGGTATTGGTTGCGAAAAATACAGTTTATTTCTTTCTCTTTGAAATTTCAAAAAATGGAGACAATAAGTCTAACTAATTTCTTTTATATGGATTTGGTATCTCAATTTTTGTGCCTTGAATCACTTTTTGAAATACGAGGGTCATCTAGAAAATAAAGACAATTAATTATAATTATACAAATTAGTTATACAAAATGAAAAACAATATTTATTGGGAAAAATAATTCTGTTACATACCGGAAACTTCCTTCACTTCTCCATATAATCACCTCCTACATTTAAACATTTGTCGCATCTGTCCACGAGCTTCAGAATTCCCATGTCGTACTCTTCTGCAGGCAGTTCATTAAGCCAGGTCGTCACTGCATTCTCCAACTCTTCGTCACTTCCAAAACGTTTACCGCCCAGAAACTCTTTCAGCTTAAGGAAAATATGGAAATCGCTAGGAGCAAGGTCCGGACTACAGGGTGTATGATCAATAAGCTACGCGGTGGAAATGCGCAAGCGGTCTCTTGTTTGAATGCAGTGAACACCTGGCTTAATGAACTAGCGGCAGAAGAGAATAACATGGGAATTCTGAAGCTCGTAAATAGATACGACAAGTGTTGAAATGTAGGAGGTGGTTATGTAGAGAAGTGAAGGAAGCTTCCGGTACGTAACATAATTGTTTTTCCACTAAATATTGCACTTTTCATTTTGCATAACTAAACAGTCTTTAATTTCTGAATGACCCTCCTAGCTTTGACTTAAAAGTAACTTCCATTTGGATATTTTTGAGAAACAAAATTCTAATAAATAATTTATTTTAGTTTATTATATTAAGCAACAATAAGGCTATTTAGGATCAGAACTCGTAATTTTGTTACGTCTATGAATGAATGCACGACGCTAGATCGGCAGGCCATTGTCCAAGCTTCGGCACAACACCAGCGGGAGATATTTTGACCCTCGATATCAGATTTGCCGGTCACCAGGGCCTCATACATTGAATAATCAAATGTATCCGGACATATTGAATTTACACCTTTTTACGAATTTCATCACAAAGACTGATTAAATTGCTTTTGAACTTCGACTATTTGAAGAATAGGCCTGAGCTCGCATTTTACAGAGATGATTCGGTAACGAGGGCGTTTCAGAAATTGATGAACAAGAAAATGATTTGTGATCGCCCTGTTTCACAGAAAGCTAATAATGATTTGGAATTTCCATAAATGTTTTGTTTGTTGTGCGTAGTACTTGTATGAATTTTCGCAAAAGTAGAGTTTATAACCGAGGAGATACAAATATTTTATTGACAAATTCCAAATTTTTTGGCATGCTTTGTGCTTATAACATGCAGAGTTTTCAACCAAATTGTACGAAACTTAAAGAATACCTGGCAATAGGCCAGCAAAGCATTATTAATATTAAAACTGCAAGTATTTTGAATAGTCGAGGAAACGAGTATTAGTAGAAAATATTTTTTAAATGCGCATGTGCGAAAATAACCATAATTTTTTTTCATAATGCCAATAACAGATATATAGAGCAGATTATATAAAGAGTCTAGTTGAATACCATTAAGATTCAGAAAAATATATGCATTGTAGCTATCAGAATTCCAGTTGCTCTTTAAAAGAATCTAAATCATTAGGTGTTTTCCGCAAAGTGATGGTTCTTATACTTGATTCTTGAAATCTTTTATTGAGTTGTGTTATCTTTTTTTGTGTTGAATATGCTGAATACACAAGCATACTTATAAATTAAGTAAACAATTTAAATTTCTGTACGAAAATTACTATATAAAGAACCAAATCTAAATTATATAAATTTATGAAAATCCTCTCATCATTTAGGTTTTCTTAGAGAGCAGCTGCTATTCAGCCAGCTACAAAGCTGATATCTTTCTGAATCTTAACGGGATTTAATGGGAATATTAATATAAGCTACTCTGTATACCTGGCTTTGATACTGTGAAAGGAAAATAATGCTATTTGTCGCCGATGAAGCAGTTAAAAAAATATTTACTACAAATACGCATTTTTCTACGAATATTCAAATACTTACAATTTTAATATATTGCTTTGCTGACATATTGTAACATATTTTATGAGTTTCGTATTATTTGGTTGAAAACTCTACACGTCATAAGCAAAAATCATGCTGAAAAATTTGAGATTTTTTAAATCTCTTCCAATATACGTGCTACTTTTACGAAAATGCATTATACAGCGCAAACATATCAACTGATAGAAGTTCCAAATCATTTCAGCTTTCTGTGAACGAAGTGAGCTTAAAAAGTTTTGCTCTTCATCAGTTTCTGATCGATCCACTAAATACTCTTTGACCAAAGCTTCAATGTAAAATGTAAATTCATGTCTGTTCTTCAAAGTGTCTTCATATTCAGCATTACTTAATATTAATGTATCCAAGGAGCATTTTCGTATCATTCAGATAACTCTACGACTTTATAATATTCTTTATTCCCGAATCTGTTACCGTTTTTTAGATAAGAGCTCCAACTCCAAACTTAACGCTGATGGTGTGTGTGTGTGTTCGCGCGATGTCCAGACGAATCTATCGCACTTACAGCCATGAAATTTGACTTACAGGTAGTCGTAATGGTGACTCAATGCTCCTCGAATCCCAAATTTTAAATTTTTTTTGTAGAAAAGTTTTTATTTAATATTGTGTGTTGTTTTTGGTGTTTTTTCGCACTAATTTCTCAATAAAACGGTTTTGGATAATTGAACGAAAAAAAGAGATGCACCATCAAAAAGAGCAAACGATTTCCTTTTTAATGAAGTTTGTTCTGTACGTTTAACGTAATTTACTGAGTTTTGAGAAATTTTTGAAAAATAGTCCCTTTTATGGTAATTTTTAATAAGGATTTCTTCAAATTCTCGCATCTGACTTTCTAACATTTCTATAGTTTTCATTTTTTATCAGCTTATAACTGGAACATTTCTGTCTGATTTAAAACAAGAACGGTTAAAATATCTTTTTCCCGTTTTTCTTTTTAATTAATTTTTCCATGATCAGTTCAAACAGTTCGGAGAAACTATCGCTGCGAGGTTTAGCAGCGAGAGTTTCTCCGGGCGGTCCCAGAATGCATTGTTGCAATTTCATTGGCTGGTACGTTACCTTCCTCGCTGCATTTCTACAATCCGATTCCTTCCGGCAGGAGACGTCATTTCATTCGCGCCATTGTAGAGAGAAAAATAAGTTGGAAAATCAATACTATCTATCTCTTATTTTGATTTTGTTTTCAAAACTTTTTCGTGTCATTGTGGGAATTTTCCCCCGCTTTGTTGAAGTCCTGATTCCACGGGCAACGCTGTGCGTGTACTGCTAGTTAGTTAATAAGTAACAAGAAGCGTTCTGATAATTTTTAACGGACTCCTCTTGTATCATCGAACAAGATTCAATCATCAAAAGAAATTCTTCCAAAAAACAAACCATACTACTTTAAAATATATAATTTTATACATGTAAACTTCAAGAAATCTAAAATATAGCGTAGAATCTTGATATTTAAAGGTTTCATGAATGATTCGATCATTGTATCGAGTCAAAAATTTTTAAAAGAGTCCATTTGCTTAGTTTGATGAATAGCATTTCATCCACACGGCATGAGAATTGAAATCCTCCCAGGTTAAAGATCACAGCGCCACTCTCAGCGAAATATGGAAGGTCTGTCCAAAACGTAACCATGATTAGGCTTCCTCTTTGATCATGACTGTGATTTATTGTTTTCAGTTGAGTTTGAAGTTTTACGGCAGTGTGAAACATTTGCGTAATCAGCGGATTATTAAAGTTTCCTCGAGATGAAAACAGGAAGTTTCATAGACCATATTTTAACTTCAACCAACCTCGCAGATATGGTATGGAGAGAGGACCCATGCTTTTTGCTTAAAGACGTGCACAACAATCAGAAAGCTCATTGTTCGTCGATAGAAAATTCTAGATAGCCTGTCAACTTCGAAATTAAGGAAGCTTGACAGTTAATAAAATGGTGCAGAAGTTTTAAAAACAGGTTGATAGGACCAACATTTTATTTAGTATTTGGGGTCCAAATGTACAGTCGCTGAATCAAAAAAAGTATCCACTCAGCATTATTGCGTCGCTAATCATTGCTTCTTAAAACTAAAGATACCGTTTGACAGGAAATAAAGTATACTAAAAGATTATAAGATTGAAAATTTCTTAAGGCGTCATCTACATATTTAAAATGGCGCAAACTTCAAAATTATCAATGGCAACAACTTTTTTGATGCCATAAATAAATTTATCCTGAAAAAATACCGCAAGATATTAATTTTGGTTAACATATCATTAATAGATTGGAAGATATTTGGTATTTTGTATTCCCGACATAAAAGGGGTCGTCTCCACATTTACTTACTAAAGTTCTCTGCTTGCTTTAAATGTCAGTAGTAGCATACTAAATTATTTCGCATTTTAAATGTTATTTTCAAAGTAATGATTTACATTTTACAATCGGTAAAACTTGATGCGTAAAAAAATAAATCGATTAATATTACACCAGTTTAATTTGTAAAGCTTTATTAATATATATAAATTGTTAAAATCTTTATATATTTAAGTTTGAAAAATAAAGTGGTGCAATGATTATATTTAATAATGCAAACGTTTTTGAAATATAAGACACCCCCTTAAGTGCATCTTTTTACAGAGAAAATTTAAAATTTAATGTAACTTCGAGACTTCTTGTACGAATATGCTGAAATTTTGCCTAGGCTTATTTCAGTCGATTACTGTTAAAATTTATAAGGTTTGCTATTCAAAAATTGTTAACATCAATTTTGATGAAATATTTCATGCACTCAAAATTATTTTAAAATAAAATTAAAAGTATAAAATGTGCAGAATAATTCATACTACTACATAAAAGAAATTCTAGGTAAGTAGTTACATTATTTCTCAAGATATCAATAAAAAATTAAAATTTTACTTTAACAATAGAAACTCAAAATTACATTTGCTTATAATTCCAAAACCAAAAATGCCGGGATGATGAAACTTGATATTCCAGCATAAATTTTTTATGTAGATTCTAAATATTTTAAGAAAAATAACTGTTTCCATCGGAAATTTGAAAGTTACCACAATTATAAATATGTAGACGACCCCTTTTGAACTTTTTAGACATGGAATCTATTAGTAGACGTTATTTCCTGAAATCCTGAGAATTGGTACCTTTTGTTTTAAGATAAAATGATTAGTTGCGGAATAATGCTGGATGGTCCTTTTGTTTTCCGCGACTGTATTTTATAGCATCAAAATGTATAAATAAGTTTATGTGAGGTAGTAGGGGATCCATTCTTCCGTGTTTCCTAACTACACAGTTTTGGAAATCGCCGCCAAACCAATGCCTGTTTTGTGTTTCTATTCTTACCTCTAATGTGCAGAAGGAGTCTTTTTTGTAGAAAATAACGATGCTTTAAATTGGAATTACATTTTCTTCTATATCTCATACAGTTTTCGAGTAACGAATGCATATTTTCAATGTCGTCTCTAGATAGATCTCCCTGGTTAGTGCAGAGTTACTTTGCAATTTCTATACGCTACATATACACTGTTGACCAAAAATAATGCACGATTTTGAAGATGCTACAAAATTGGAGTTAATATGGATGCTGTGGTTCGCAATCAGATGCTGAGAATCGTGCAACCGTGAATTTTATGAAAGTTGAATATCCTGAATACTCATGTACACTTATAAGTTAAATACATAATTTTAATTACAATTCGCCGATTACTATTCGAAGATTCAAGTTTTAAAAATATTGGTTTATGCAAGAGTCGTCATCATTTAGCATCACCAGTTGCAATTGAGATATCTTTCTGAATACTAATGGCCCTATATATATGGCTCTGAAGTTATGAAAAAATATTTCGCTACGTTTCGCACATACGCAGTAAAATATTATTTACCACAAACTCTTATATTTCCTGTAATATTCAAATTTAATAGAATGCTTCTTTTACATATTGTCAAGTATTCTGTATGTTTCGTACAATTTGGTGGGAAATTCTGCATGTTATAAGCAAAAACATCCGAAACACTTTGGGATTTTTTTAAAAAAAATCTTTATATCTTCCCGATTATTTGTGCTTTGTTTACGAAAATGAATGTAAATATTATGCACATCAAACATAAGCATTGATGAAAGTTACATCTCTTTATCAGCTTTCTGTGAAACAGGATGGGTCAAAATACATTTTCGTCTTCACCCCTTTCTGGTGCCCCGCCTAATTGCACTCGCCCTCGTGACCGAAACTTCACTGTAAAATGTGTAGCATCTTCAAAAGAGTACATTATCTTTGGACACCAGTGTACAGGCTGTCCATTTTTATATCGTGGCCCAATAACTAATTTCTTAACCGTTAGAGATAGACATATATTTCCAACTGGGAAAATGCTTTAAATGAAGTGAAGAATTATATTTTTGAGTCAAAAAATTTATTTCTTAAAAAGTTAGGAAATCTAACTTTTTATACGGTACCTCTGTCCTATCAGTCATTTAGAGTAACATATTTTTCACACACTAACATTTTAAACAAAAAAAGTTCTACTCTTTTGCGCCTAAAATTGATCGAGTTATGGAACTTTGAATTTCATACTTTTATCCAAATCAGCGGCCTCGTTGAGCAAGTGTTGTGCATTTATTGGTGGATCGTCTTCTAGACGGCTATTGCACTGGGGTAATAGGGTCTAAGTCAATGATATTCAGAGCTCCATAACTCGATCAGTTTTCGTCGCAGAAGAGTGGAACTTTTTTTCTTTAAATTGTTAATGCGTGAAGAATATTTTACTAAATATGATTGTTGGGACCGGGGACCTTATAAAAAGTTAGAATTCGTAACTTTTTCAGAAATATATTTATTGACTCAAAAAACATAATTCTTCCCTTCATTTCAAGCATCTTTCCAATTGAAACTATATGTCTATCTCTAAACATTTAGAAATTAACTATTGGGCTAAGATAATAATGGACACGCTGTATACAGATTTCGCCATTCTAAAGCTGAGAGTGGGGGAGACATTTGTGGGCAGTCTGTATTTCCAAAAACATGTATGCATTTATTAGTTTCAGCTTTTGTATTTTCTGGAATTTTTATCTGTTCGTTATAATAATATCATTGATTAAATGTTAGCACTATGAATGGGAGTAGGCCCTCAATCCCTCCTGGAAATCAATATTTTCCGACTCATTCCGCTGCTACATATTGGTTTTATTTTCCCTATCTCAAATAGCACACTGGACAGACCTCTCGAATGGTTGAAACTGTCGTTATGTCACCGGTGTAGTAACGCTGACTTCCTGATGAAAGATCATCAAATGATGAAGATTGAATCGAACACAAACGTCAAACGGGTTACAAAAATCTCTATTCTGTATCCATGTTTTAACCCCTTACCTCGAGCGAGACGGTCCAGGGCGGTTTGGAAATTTCACCTTAACATCAAGGAAAGCCTGTCTGAGTCGGTTGGCTTCTTTTGAGGGGAGCTGAGGTTCTGAGATCACTTTGGAGACGAGCGTGGTAGGCGGTCAAATTATTCTTGCCTATCACAGGTCATCTCCGTGAGTCTTAAGGAAAGATTATAGCAGGGGTGGGGTGGTGGGGTAAATGTCCACACAGAATGAGAGAGTCCAATTCATGTCGCATCCTTCCAAAAAGTCCCGGCGTTAAAGGGGCTAGGAAGAAAACATCAAGTCGAGATTAAACATTTTACCCTCCGTTAGCCCCTCGAAGTTTTGTTACACGTTCAGGTGCACGGAGTTCATATGTTCCCCATTTTCTCTTCCTTCTTTCTACTTATATTTTTTCTGAGAAAACAGTAATAATTGATAAAATTTAAGGAAAATTAAATTAAATATTAATAGAAATTGAATTAAAAATTAATTAAAATTCTTTTGCAATATACAGAAAGGCGCATATGCAGCTGCTTCTGATAGAATACACGAAAACAAAAAATAGAACTTCAAAAATTAAGTTAGAAAAGATATATCTAAGAAATGTAAAATAGATAAAAAATAATTTTAGATGACTATTTTTTATATTTTTATAGAGATTACAATAATACTATGAAAAATAGCAACATTTTAAATATGCTTCTTTTAAATGCTCACTACAGATTTAATTATGTCATTTTTTACCAATTTTTGGTTAATACCGACATTTCTTAAAAAATATTTGCATCTACCTTTATCACCCATTGACTTTGTTGTGTTTTGGTTCTTTTTCGTTGATGCCCAACATATGATTTTCTGTTCTTTATAATCCCATCGGAAGGCAGTTTTTAATAAGTATGAACTGAAAGTTTTTATGGGATCAATTCGTTTCATGTCTTTATCGTTATTATTGTGGTTGAAAATGGAAAATCTTATAGTTGTTTCAGTGATTGGTAGAAAGAACCATAATCCAGTGACAAGTATTTCGTCAGACATCATTTTCCCTCCACAACTAAACAAGAATATGAGATCCTTTTATCGTGTAATAAAATGCAATATTTCAGGTTTTTTGTTGTTATCTGTCGTCAATAGAAACTGAAAAGTCCATTGCAAATAATTATGGCACAATCAAAGCCAAATATTCAAGTCTTTAATTCTCGCTTCTTGTATGGTAAAAGTTATTTTAATAATTTCCGTTTATTTAAATTAATGGCATCGGCATAAGTTAGTTAAGATCTCTTTTAAAAAGCTTTTTGGTAAATTCGAAGGTAGGAAACCAGTTATCCGCTGTTAAACTCGTTCGACTAATTTTTTAGAATAAAATTCACTGAAATTTAAAAAAATATTTTAAAAGATTAAAAATTAAGCAAAGCTAAGTGCCAGAATTTCACATGGGAAGCATAATAAGTCGCTAAGAAAGTAATCATTATTACGGAACCAGCGAAAAAGAAGAACGATCAACTGTGTATTCTTGTTACACGTTTAGGTGCGCGGGGTACACCTGTCCCCCATGAGTCTTTGTGTTCCCTTATTTCTCGTACACTAACGTTTTAAACTTGAAAGACTATGCCATATTGTTCCTGAGTGTAGAAAGTTTGATTTCAAAACAATAAATGGAATTTAAAGGGCAGTGCTTTGAAAACTAATGGGGACACCTGTACCCCGCGCGACTATCGGAGGGTGAAATACCATAATGGAATCATCTGTCTGTAGGCACTATAATTAAAGTTACTGTGTGCGTGAATTTTTAATCATTTTCAAAAATGATCAAAATTATTTCAATCTGAAGTTCTAGTTCTATAATATCAATTTCATAAGGTAATTTTTTTTCCGGAAGAGATCCGAATAATAAATTAGAAATATAACATTCAGAAAATTTTCCAGTCTTCTGATGAACTTAAATGTTTTGTAAATTAAATAAAATTAGAGCTCCCAGTAGCATTTAAAAATTTTTCCTTCTTAAAAGTAGCTTTTTAAGTGTTTTCATTTGGTCGATATTAATGGTTGTTAAATCTAACTTCGCATCCTAAAAATTAATTATTATTTTGGAATTAACCAGAAGATGGCGGCACGTGTGCCCTTGAAAAATTACCCTTCTCTTACGAAACATTTCATGGAAACTCTCTCAAAATATACTTAGTATTAATGATAGAAGATACGAAAAGAATGTCTTAAATTAACATTATAGTTAGTGGTCATTTTTAAATTAAAATTATAGTTCTTGCTATTCGTTCGTTCAGTAGTTTTCTGATCTTAATTTGACAGAAAAATGTTCATGCAAAGAACGAAGTATCGTTGCAATCACAGCAACAAAGTCGCGCTAGTTTCTTGCAGTTACAGCTTTAGAATTTTTTACTTTGTCACGATAAGTAAAATTTTCAGACCCTGCTGATGTCTAATATACCCCTGTTTTTATATATTTACGTCAGTGACTCTTATATTGCCAAGTGCTTTATGGTGAGCGTTCCTGAATGCGCATAAGCTTATAAAAGGAAACAAAAATTGAAAAATTAATTGGAAAAATATATTTCAAAAATGTGATGCTGCCTTTAAAAAGTCGCAAATAAATGTAAGTAGCAATATAAGTTGTTTTATAATAATTATTTGCTAATGCAAAAGTGATTGAAAGAATCCAGAAGAATATAGAAGAAAAAAGAAATTAGAAGAGGGTGAGATTAAAATTGATTTTAAAAGTTATATCTGAAAACAACCTGAATTCTTGAATTGCATTACTAAACAAATCAGCTAATATTTGTCATTAAATAAGATATTACACATATAAAGCAACTTTTATTGAAGGATTTTTAGAGAATGGTTTAAGAGATTTCAGAAAATTTGGATTACACAGAATAGAAAGATAATGTGTTTAAACTTCAGCAGTTAATGAGTATTTTAATTTTAACAGCTAAAAATAATACAGTAGAATCTCCCTACAACGAAGTCTCCCTACAGCGAATTTCTCCCTATAACGAAATTTTTAATCGGAATGTTAAATAACATTCAAAATATTCTCCATATAACGAAGTAGTTGTCTCCCTATAACGAATTGTTTTCAGACCTTTATCTTTTCGATTTTTGTCATTTTTGAAGAAAGTTGCTAATTTCTGTGCAAACAAATCGCTCACACGTGCCTGTTTCTGGAACCACTCACATGGTTCATTCCAGCGATAACAGTTAACAATAGAATGCTATGTGAAGGGTAATGCAGTTGTGGGGAGGGGGTTTCTACAGAGGGAGCAACATTTCTACGGGTCAAGATTCCAATAATCGGGGTGGAGGGGGGATGGAAACAGCAGATGGATGTGACAATACGCATTTTATGCTTATCCGTACTAGTACAAATTATTCTCTAAATTGGTGAATTATCTTCACTTTTGAGCATTTTGTTTATACAATAAAAATTACTATAATTTTAACAAATTTATAATAAATATTACTTCATTTTTAATTGAAAGTCATAATTAAATATTTTTGAACTTATCGCACATACTAAAAGGTTAGTAACATTTACTTAAATAACTGCAAAAATCTCTAATCTCCGTATAACGAAATTTTCTCTATAGCGAATTTTTCAACTGGAACCAAGAGATTTCGTTATATTGAGATTCCACTGTATTTTTTTGGATGTTACATATTACTCCTCAATTTATTTCAATTCCTGTTTCCCACATTTAATTTCCGGTTATATATCTCGTTCTCTTGTAATTACGTTCACATTTAGAATTTTAGTTTTTTAATCTTATCCGGAACACAAAATGCTTTATTTGTTCCTCTTACGATTTCAGTTTAGAAGATCATTAAATTTAAAAGCTATACTATTTATGGTGAATTTCTTGATTGTTTGATTAAAATTCTTTTGTTAAGATTTACAATCGTGAGAACTTTTAAACTGTTCAATCACTTAATGGTTTATTCCCTTTTTAACTTGCAATTCCGCCATATTCATAAGAAATCACCTTTTCTCAATGTGTGCGAATCATAAAATTTTGAAATTTTTTATTTGTAGTTGTAGAAATTTCGATAACAATGCACACGGAGTTTTGTTTTGGGAAATTTTTGATTTCAATTTAATTTTCTTGATGTTGTTTTTTTATTCATTTTTATTTTTGTTTTGGGGTATTATATATAATCAGAACACTTCTTTTTTCTTTACAGGTAAGAAATAAATTCTTTCACAAAATCATTGATGTAAATATGAAAAGACTTTCCTCAAATCTCTAAGAGTTATAAACCGCAAACTTTAAGAAATGAACAAATTAATAGACATCAGAATATATCGCTACGCTAATAACTGTAGTTTTTGAATCGATACTTAAGAGAGAAATCCTTTGTTTTACAAGCGAATATTAACTATTATTTTAGAATCAGTATTCTTCTAGCGAATGATTTGGAATCTTAAATTGCATTATAAATAGTTAGCAGCAGTCAAATAATAAGTTGAAGTACACTTAGTATTAGAATGATCGAGAGTTAAAGGTAACCAATTGCATGTTTTGTCCATTTTCCTTAATATTACCATGGTTGGTTTTATGTTTTGGGATTTATTGGCGCAAGAGCCAAATATTTCCATGCTGCGCCAAACGTACTATGGAAGTACAGTATATAATATTGCCATGGTAGTTAGTGTGGAAATGCTATATTTTCGGTGTAATAATGATTCAAGTCCATAATCCCATTCGTATCCACCAGACAGCAAGAACAGTTAGAAGTCCACTGTTATTTTAAATACAGCTAACCAGCTTTGAGATCTGTTTTCTCAAAAATGAATCTCATGGACTTGCCTCACTTTAACTCTGAACAATGCATTGTCAAGTTCCTTCTCTTAGAAAACGATTCAACATCTTGCAAATTCCGAAAAAATCCCTGAACTTTTTAAAATGTAGCTGCATATTACTCATCCTATTAAGCTTGATCCCTAAAACATTATCTTTACTTTACTCATACATTTCATCGCCAATGAAGTGAATACATTTGCCTTTAAGGAGAGTTTTAAACGGAAATGCCCTTTGTTTTGTTAGCTTAAATATTTCAAAATTTGTTTCCACTTTTATTCATCACCTGTTTATTATTTTATGATGTGCAATTCGCAAGATTTTAAGTAAGTTAATTCTTACTTCCAATTAGATATGCAATTATTCCAAATGTAATTTACATTTTACAATGGCTTAAATTTGTTCATCTAAACAAAGTAATTTTTCTGCGAAGAAATGGGCAACCATCCAAAATTCAAGAAGAAATGAAAAAATTTGACATTTGACTTAGTTTGATAAAATATCATAAATTTTGGAATAGTTGGTTTCAATATATAATGAATTTTATTGACTTTTAATCGTCTACAAAATTTCATAATGTTGCCATAGCGATTAGCAGCATACTTAACTAAAACATGTTAAAATGAAAAGAAGTGTTAGTTTAACATTGTATTTAGAAATTACCGAAAGGTTGTTTGGGGACGGACCTCTTAACTCAGAACTTTAGACATATGATGAGACTCACGCTTCAAGATGTGTAATAAAGGAATCTTTGTATTATGAAATTCTTAATGTAGATTCCTTAGATTTTTGTCTCCATTTCAATAAAAAAAATTCATTGAAAGATAAAATTTTAAAAATTCCCCATGGAGCTGATCGTATTATATTTCAAAAAGGGAGTTTTATAAGTTCATCAGGATCAAATCTATGCAAAAAAAAAGTGTTAAAGTTAAGCACTTAACAACTGAAAATAGTTTTGAAGTATTTCCACATTTACACAACAAGATGATTTAAAGTTGCATACACAATAATGGAGACTTTTCAATCATTACACGTACCCACATCGGAAACTTCATGGGAATTACTGATATCAGTGGTGTCGCAAAATAAGCAGTGCCCGAACGATTAAAAAGCAGTGCCGGAAGGCCCTCACATGGGGTACAAAAATTACGTTGTTTTAAGGATTTTTTCACAATTTTTTCTTATTTATTTCTCTTTGAAAAAAACAATGCGCGAATGTCATTCCGGCTCTACTCCAGTCCAGTTAGTGATATCTTTTTAATCTGCAAATTTATCAAAACATTTATTGCACTAATAAATTCAACATTCTCATAATAATTAATTATGTAATGGAAAATAAAACAATTATCTTATTAAATACTGTATTTAAAGCAGTTATTTTCTGGAAAATTCGAAGTTTTATAATAAAAAAATATTTAGCCTATTTTATTTAAAAAGCGTTTGATAATTTAGAATAAAATATAAAAAGTCGTAGTGTCACATGTATTTTTAAAAAAATTCAAATTAGTAATGCACTTATTCTTAAAAAATATCTTAATATCTTATAAATATCTTATTCTTTAAAATATGTTTATCTTTTTTCTTTGTATAAATACGTAACAAAAGTTGTAGAATTTAAAACAGTCTAAATTAATTTGTTTATTGATAAAAAAATAATTTGTCGTTCTATTAATTATGCTAAAAAATATATCATATCCTTCTTGGAGATGCAGATTATTTGGATGTCATCCAAAATAATAATTATACAATGGATGTCATCCAAAATAACAATTATGCAAATTAAATCGGGTAATTACTCTGTTTCTTGAGGATTATAATTTAACTGAAGTGAAATTATTATCACAAACGTTAACTAAAATATAATTTATTTTCTTGAAAAGTACAGAAGAAGAATCTTTTTTGAAAACGATATATTTATTTTGAGAAATATTTATGCAAGAATAAATAAAGGGAAAACTGCATATTAAACTGTTATTTTATTTATAAAATCATTTTTTAGAGCTATTTCAAGATAGCTTTGAAAATGCCACGATTGTATCGTGCTGCCATCTACCAAACAACACAAAAGTTAAAAATACCCTTGATATATTGAATTTAGGAAAACATTATTATTACTTTTTTTAATCCTATATTTTTATTTATTGTGTCGTGGTTAATTTGAAGCTATCTTTTCTAATTTAGAAATTAATAAAATATTTTCAGAAGGAATTAATTATTCTTGATATTTTTGTTAAAATTATATTGTTCTTCACATTACAATTTATAGTAAAATCATAATTTCATTAAAAAAACTCATAATTAAAAAATAATAAATATTGTGAAAATAAACATAATTAAATCCAGATATTCATAAATTATACCTTTAATTACTACAAAATTTTAGAAGAATACAATATTTTTTTTCACCAAGGAAATATGCAGTATAAATTAACACCAGTTGGCTGTTGTAACTGTTTTTGTCATTTTTAGTAATAATTAATAAACAGATCAATGTTCGCGTTTGCTGTAGCTATACGCAGTGTGTTTAAAAGTAAGTTGAGGGCTTGTAAACATAAAGATCGCGCTCCAGAGAGCCTACAAGCTAACCTTAATCACATTTCACAGGTAAGTAACTCTTTAAAAATAAGTGTACTCTTAAAAAAAGTCAGAAAGAGTTTTTGAAATTACCATATAGACAACTTATTATGTAAGAATGCAACTTGATGTAAGGAAACCAGGAAGGTACATGATTTTCTCCAATGAAAATTAAAATGCAGTTGCAGTCTAGTTGAGTGATTTTGTTTCTCCTGTCAATTTTCTATATCTTAAAATGATGAGAAAAACTACCTTACAAAGAAAGGAGTGGTAATAGATTTAATAATGCAGTCTCGGGTAATATTATATTTAGATCATTATTATAAAGAAACTGAAAAGAAATGTTGTAAATGGATAATTTTGTTTGAATTTTTTGTTAGATGTCATATTTTTTTTATATACATTTCCACCAGGTTGTTCAATAAATATGTCTAACATTGCATCACAGTGAGTTCGTTATTGAAATGTACTGAAAATAATAATCAGTGCAAAGAATCCCTACATTGCCTAGTAACTTTTAACCAAAATTTCGGAAAAAGATAATTAATTATTGAATTACTGTACGATTCTAATTCTGATGAAAAATATTTCTCTAGTAATAATCCAACAATGAAAAAAAATTCAGAAACACTTCCCTTTTTAGAGAAATACATTCAACAAATTCCAAAATTCATTTTAAGGTCATGAAAACCTGTGCAAAGTAGAATCGCATTAAAATGCACTGTGTAAAACTCCCCGCAATTCGATATGCTGTTGTACTACTATTCAAATCATAAGACAAACTTTTCATTTTGAAGCTATACAGTTTGTTGGAGATGGCCCACCAAAATTTGAATTTTGATCAAAGAAAAGGACTGAACATTAGCTGTCGCATCATGTTCCAGATTTCCACGCTTAAGTATGGAGAGGGTTGTATAAAAATACTACGGAGCTCTTTTTGGTTTTCAAATATTATTTGCCAATGAAACATAAATGGTGGATTTCCATGAGAAATGAAACATCTGTCCACGGCTATCAAAGTGTAATTAGATAATAGATGACACTGGCAGTTACTGTTCTTCATTAGGGACTTTCATGTAGGCAATAAACAGAACAGGTGCAAGGCTACTAAAAGTTCACAAGTTAAATGTCCATCAGAATTTGAAGTTTAAAATGAATTTGCTAAAAGAACCATGAATATCAAATTATGTATAAGAGAAGCTGGACAAGTTGGTTGTCGAAGGAGGTTACTGCAATAATAATTATAAAATATAGATTCATTTTATTGTACGAAAATGGTCCAACATGATAAAATAACTAAAGCTTTTACGTATTAAATACTCTAGCTTATTATATACCCAGAAATTACTTATCACAATTGCTAAAATTAGCAAATTAAGGAACTCATATTTTAAATAATAAATTACTAATGAATTATAGCATTATTATATTATATTGTTTGTTACATAGTTTTAAAAACTGCTAACTTTCTCAATTTTCCTCATGAAAACTCATCTAAAATATTTTTAAGAGGACTTGTTTTTACATTTGTGTAATTTTCGTAATTTAAAAAATGTCAGTTTGTAAATGTGCCTTCATATTTCCCTTTATTGTGAATACCTTCCGTAGCTATCTCCAAATAAATCGTGCTTATTATTTTTCATAAACAAGAGATTATATTTTCTATATTTTTATATTGTGAATATTCATTAAAATTGCTTTAAAATAAATCACTGTCCACACTTGTCAAAACATCACATGTCATGATATGAAGTTTTACCCTAATATTATTTTTCATCTTCTTTTGTTGAAACTGAAATCTAATTTTGTGCAGCTAGCAATACGTAACCTAACACCACTCCCTGTCGGTTGGATGGGTATGTGTGAAACTTTATTGAAAAGCATAAGCAAAAAAAAAAAATGCATCGAGATATAAAAAACACATAGAGGTGAACTTAACTGTACATAAACAGAGAAGAATATAATGATAAAACGGATGCAAATGTACATTAAGACAGTTCTGCAATTATGTTATGAATTGTTTTATAATCAGCTACTTATTTAATTATGACGCATATAAACAGGAACAAACACATAACAATAAAAGGCTAGGTTTCAATAAGATGACCAACTTATTGATTGATACTTATATGCTCGATACTGGAACAATTATATACAATCAAACTTCTAATAATATATATTTTTTAATTAATATATTTAGGATTGTCTCATAAACAATTACTTGTTGAAAAATCTTGGAATGCTCGATACTAGGACAATAATATACAAACCAACTTTTAATATTATTATATTATTTAATTTTAATAACACTAAATTTAGGATTGTTTTATAATCAAAAACTTGTTATTTCACTATAACACACATAAACAGCCATAAACACAAAACATTAATAGGCTAGTTTTCAATACGATTAATTACTTGTTGATGAATAATAATATGCTAAAAAAGAGGGACTATTATATACAGCAAACATTTCATATTGCAAAATTTTTTAATTTTAATTATAAACAAAAAGATGTTCTTAAAAAAGCATCGTTAGAAAAAGTGTATGTTTAATTTGCAATCGATGATTTATTAAATTAAAGCTATTAATATGCAGTTATATATAGAAGAATTTTTTGGAAAAGTAGGAAGAGGTTTTATTTATTTTTTCCCTTATTAAATTCAAGAGAAAGTCATATGACTAACCATTAATTACAAAAAGTGCGAAAAAGAAATAGGGGCTGCTATTAACTGTTTCTTTAATTGAAAAGCTAGTAAGTTTATTAATGTTTTATTAGTAGTATCGTGACTTGAGAAATCTAGCCAGTTCCTCCTGAAAGCATGGGCAATTAAAGTCTTTTGCAGAGTGAAAGATTGCTGCATGTGAACTATTTATAAGGAGTTTTGGGTATAACAGTTTACACAAAGATGGTAATTAGAGGCACATTCTTTAGTTCGGTGGTGTCCGGCACAATTAGCACATGAAGGGATGTTGTATCTGCAGTCCTTCGTTGTATGTCCGAAGGACTGACTGAAGTTGCAGCGCTTGATGTGGTGAAATTCACTAAAATTATACATTTGATGGGGACTTTTTTGATGTTCTTTAATTTATGGAATTCTGCTGCAGGTGTCTCAAAAACCAAATTCCTCGTATTAGTGAGACGACCTTTAAATTGGAATCTTATTTTTAGTGGACACTTGTTAGTTTGAAGATGAGATTGAATTTCTTCATCTGAGATATTTGATGGTACGTTATAGAGAATCATACTGAGGTGTCTTTTACCCGGATTTTTTATTGTAACTTTTGATGAGATATCCGGAATTTTCTGAATTGCTGTGCTTAATTTTATTGTATCATCTTCGGAGTTTAAGGTAATTACGAAGCCTGATTTTGAAATTGGCCTAATGTTGTGGATGTCATAGTCCGAAGAAGGAATGGCCTCTGAAAGGATGACTGGTATTTCTATGGAGGAGTCATGTACTGAATGGAGAAGTAATGCAGGTTTCTTAGAAACTGACTGCGATGTTGAAGGAACACAAATTTTATTGATACAAGAAATGATAAACTGAGCAGAGGATATTACATCTATATTGTTGTTCATTCTTTATATAAGCAAACGACTTTTATCTTTCAGGGCTGAAGGTTGCCCGTGTAATTTCCATGTAAACACCATTCATACAATATGATTGATATTTTATAAAATATTTGCATATTTCACAGTTTTGCAACTAAAATGTTTTTTTTAATATAAAGCATTTACTTTTTATCGATCGTTGTTAAGGTGCATTTAACTGCCTGAACTTGCAAAACAAGAACATATATATATGAATGTAAAAATGCAGAATAAATAAGTGTAGCTTAGCAACAGTTGCAATGTTTGAAAAATTCATTGAAAGTAAACAAAATACTCATTTCATAGAAAATGATATCTAGAAGCGTACTCTAAGTTAATATAAACTTTAATTACCTGAGAGACAACTTTCTGGATATGATTAGAAAATTTAAATAATGTTCTTCTTTAACTAGTTATATTTTTGTATCTAAAAATATGCATTGCCAGAGTACTTAATTTAGAAACAAAATGATACAGCCAATTCAATAGTGAGGACATATCGCATTATTTTAAAATAACAGTTGTGAATCAGTAAAAATATATTCAGATTGTGTAACAAAAAGAAAGAAAATAGAAGGAATCCCTTCTTTTAACTTTCTCTGTTCCTGGTTTCCAGATTTTGAGTATTGTTTCATACTAGCCGCTTTCGGCGACCAGCTTGATCGCCAGAAATGAAATTTCAACTTAATCACTTATATACAATTTTATATTCAAGGTACCCTTAAGAAGTAGTTTTAAACTTCAAATTGTAATAAACTTTTAACCCGTGTTTATTTCGTAGCCTTGCACTCTTTTTCTGTTACTTGTCTACAGTTGATTTCAACAGTGCATTGTCACGGCACAATTTTACGTCCATAAGCATGCTAGTTGGCTTAAAACACGCTGATAAAAAGAATTGAAACATAGCAACGATAATCTTTCAGTTTACTGGATTATTTCATTATATACTAACTATCTTGGGGACTTCCCTTACATCTTTCACAGAAAAATTGATCAAATAAAAAGGAATATCCAGTAAAATTCAGTAAGATATTTTCTTAGCTTTCAACAATGATAGAGAAACACGCAATTAAATGTTTGTTTAAATAATGAAAACGATTTGAAATGCATTGCAACAATGAAAAGTATTGTTGTAAATTATGGAAAAAATATTTTTAAAAGGTTATTAAAATTAGAAAAAAAAATGTACTTCAACTTAATTGATATCAATGAAAAGTTAATTTTTTGCACTTTCAGATGGCTTAAAAATGGTATTGTTGTTGTAATATTTTTTGAAGTTATTTAGGAAAAACCCAAAAATTTTGCTTAATTTTTAATTAATTGAAATTCTAATTAAAAATTCAAAAATAAACCGGCTCCGAGGTGCACATTCCCATACTCAAAAAAATGCTCGAACCATTATCGGTCTGTCCAGTAGAAGACCAACACACAGACACACACACACACATTCTCCCTTATTATTATTAGAGATGACAACGAAATATTTCATCAGACTAACAGAGAAATCCAATTAGATTCAAAATATTAAAAAAAAAATTAATGTCTTGTTTAAAATTGTATTACCTGTCTTTTCAAAATGTTTTCGTTCATCCAATGTTCATTATTATTCTTCACACTTTTTAGTTAATTTGAATTTCCATTAATAGATGGCACTACCGTATATTCTTTCTGTGAATACGGCCAGGTGTGTTTATGAAATCATGCGAATGCCGAATTTAACCAATGATTTCTTACAAGAAAAAAATTATTTAAATTTCTACATTTATCTGTAATTCTTATTCTAATCAATATAAAGAACACAGAAAGTTTCTCTATTGCGCATGAAACAATGTTAAAATGTTTTGTATTTCAGTTTCGAAATTGAATGATCGGAATTGCATGATCAGCAATTATGTTAACGTTAAGAAATCTTGTAATTATGGAATTATAAATTATTAGATTGGTGAAAGGAAATATGTATAAAAAAGTAAAAAAGCTTAATTCAATAAGTTAAAGTTACGTAAATAAAAAATGAATAAAAGAATCCATTAATTGTACGCTATTTCTCGGTCCTGTTATCAACTCTAAATCTATTTACCATAATCTAATAGTTTCATTTTTAATTGTAACTATAGATATTTAACCCTAATCAACTAAAATATAATCTATAAAATCTTTAATAATCTAATATGCAAATATTTAATAAAATACATCAAGGTTTCATAACTGAAAATTATATCTACGTATGAAGAATTTTGTCTTTAATAGGCAGTGCTTGAATTTTTGACCGCTATTTTCTAGTCGATGCTGATAAATAAATATAGAGAACTTCATTAATTGATTAGAATCATGAACATTCAGATAGATGAAAGGATTTATTAATTTGAGCTATGAAAGTTTATGCTATTAAGTATTAATATAATACATAGTTATTGAAAGTGTGTTTACATTTTTAGGACACCCTGTATATAAGTTTACGAATATTCCTCAAAGTTTCCAGTGCTTGGCTTTCGTTTATGTTTATATGCTTGTATAGAAAGCAGCACTTCTCATTCTATGGTGCTCATGTAAAATGTTTTAGTTTCCACGGAAAGTCAGACTTTTTAAAAATAATCATTTGAAAGTATGATGAATATGTATCTAAATAAAGGATTCACTAATAATTCAAGGTGAAAATGAAGAATGTTCTATGTATTAATCAGTTGGAGAATCTTATCGGCAAAATGGTAATTATCCGAAATTTATTGATTAATATGATTTTTTAAGGATTTAAATTTATCTTATTTTGGAATATATTTTCCTTATAACGTACACTTTCTGCCTTCTTAAAATTTATGAAAGATTAAAATCTTTCTAGAAGATATGTAGCATGTGTTTTGCATTTTTTTAGCTGCTATGAAATTGAATTCTGGTTGTAAATTGTCTTTCGCTCCACAAGAAATCGTTATTTCTGTGAAGATCTTTAGCTAGTTGTAAAATAAACATTTCAATATATGATTATTTTTCTATAAAGGTGATGAAGAAGAAACAACATTTTCAAACATAAATTATAAGACAAAAGAAAGCATGACTTCTTCTAGACAAACCTAATCAACACTTTTTTCAAAATGATTAATAAATACGTGGAATTTCACTCAGAAACAAAACCGGGGATTTCATATGAAAGCCGTGGCTTGAATAACAGCTTTGATATTCCATGACAATGACGTATAGTGAGAAAGAATAGGAAAGTATTTTTTAAAAATGCTTATACAGTGGAATATACCTATAACGAAATCGCTTGGTTCCAGTGTAAAAATTCACTATAGAGAAAATTTCGTTATACGGAGATTAGAGATTTTTGCAGTTATTTAAGTAAATATTACAAACCTGTTATTATGCGCGATAAGTTCAAAAATATTTAATTATGACTTTCAATCAAAAATGAAGCAATATTTATTATAAATTTGTAAAAATTATACTAATTTTTATTGTATAAATAAAATGCTTAAAAGTGAAGGCAATTCTCCAATTTAGAGAATAAAGTGTACTAGTACGGTTAAACATAAAAAGCGTATTGTCACGTCCATTTGCTGTTTCCACCCCCACTCCACCCCTATTCTTGGAATCTTGACCCGTTGAAATGTTGCCCTCTCTGTAGAAACCCAGATCCCCACAACTGCATTACCCTTCACATAGCATTCTATTGTTATGTGTTATCGCTTGAATGAACAATGCGAGTGGTTCCAGAAACAGGCAAGTGTGAGCGATTTGTTTGAACAGAAATTAGCAACTTTCTTCAAAAATGACAAAAATCGAAAAGATAAAGGTTTGAAAAAATTCGTTATAGGGAGACAACCACTTCGTTATATGGAGAATATTTTGAATGTTATTTAACATTCCGATTAAAAATTTCGTTATAGGGAGAAATTCGCTGTAGGGACACTTCGTTGTAGGGAGATTCTACTGTATATTGGGGGGATAGGTTGAAACGCTGCGATTCCATTTATTTAATCCTTGCCGGCCTCACCTACTTATCCGAAATGGTGTACAGTGGATGAAAGCCGGCAGACAATATTCTCAAAACATAAAAAGTATAATTGTCATAACACATATTAAGCATAAAATATCATAGAACACACAAAAGATACAACATATATCTCATATGAAATTAAACAAAAGATAAGTAATAATATATGAGCATTCCAAAAACATACTTGATATTATATGTCATAGAAAAACATTCAGAATAGTTAAGAAATGACATTTACAAAATCAAACTAGCTGAATCTATAACAAAGAAAGAAAAACTAATAAAAATTAACGACTAAAACTGAACTTAAATTAATTATAAAGTAAATAATATGGGGTACAAAGTAATATTTTCAATACGAAGCTTCCAATAAGAATGACAAATAGCTATAATATGTATCCTTGATAGACATTTAGCTCAATCTAAGGAATTTCAAAAAGAAAACCTGGGCTTTATGAGGAATTTCCAATTTTCTTAAATCATCCTATGTGAAGGATTTGTTATCAGAAAAATGTGTAGGAGAGCTGCCGAACACTCGAACAGATGTCGATGTTCGGCGGAACCATGTAATTGGTAAACCTTGACATTCAAATAGGGCGCTATAAGGTGTTTGGCCATTCAACTTTTATTGACGCAAATATTGAATGAACAGCAGAAAGGATTATAAAGATTATGATCATTTCCAATTACGTGTCTTCTAACTAAATAAACTTGTTGGACATGCACAACAAGCAAAATATTCATTTGTATAAGCTATGAAAGTAACACATTAGGTATGTGATATAATATTTTACAGGAATAATTAAATCGAAGTTCCAAAGCATAAACTAATTTTAATAGAACATATCTACTTCGTAACTCCAAAGTGCCAAGCGTGGCTGATGTCAACAACGAGATAAATATTGACTTACGACGAAATCACGTAAATTCGCCCCAATAGATATATGCCTCCCAGGCGGAAACAAGTCATTTGCTATATCCTGTAAAGGTGAGGTCCTTTCCTGTAATTATGCAGATCCTGAAGTCGTTCTGAATGCATCTGACGACACGTTCATGTCCGTTAAAGTATGATTCAGGAAGTCGGACAGTTGGACTATCATGCGAACGAAACGCTCACCATCACTGGCTTGAGTGACGAATGATTTAACCATGATAAATAGTAGCAGTGTTTTGAAGTTCATGACAAATGAATGAACGCACTGAAAAGATAGTGATAAATAAGACAGACAGTTTACTTAACAGCCATTCGAATTCATTCGGTTCAAGTCATGCATCAGAAGTATTTCTGCCATGTTGGTTTGTGGATGTCACCACCAACTTTTGCACAGAAAGAAAAGTTTGAGATCTTGTTTACGACCAATTTTATCAATGCATATTGAAAGGTTTCTGTATAGAAATATAGGATGGGTGTTTTGTATTATTCTGAATAAAATTAAGAATTCAACAGAGAAATAACTGTTGCGGTTTTAGATTAATATGATTTAAATTGTAGATCAGGATCAGTCAAATAAGAATTTTTTAAACGTTCATAAAATAAATATTGGTTTACAATTCTTGAACACTTTCTTTGTATTAATTTTCCTAAATAGTTTATGTTCATTGACACAAACATTAATCGGAGAATATAATTTTCAAAGATTTAGTCATGGAAAATTGCGACGGAAATGTTATTTTTAAAAAAATAATTTCTTATACTGACTGAGAAATGTATTATATTGACTGTATTTTTTTTCCTATCAAAAAATGTTATCTTTAGTTTAACTTGATATTTGTTCACTTATTCGTTATTTTTTTCACAATTAAGACTCTTTCGAAATCACTGATTAAGTAAAGAGAATACATTTTAAAACGTATATTAGAATTTATTTTAATCCCTGAACATAATTGTGTTATTTTTATTATACATAAGAAAAACTATAAAATTTTCCAGAAATATCTTAAAACAATCGAGAACCTGATAAGTTTCATATATTTCCTTCGATGTTAAAATATCTGGAGCATAACAATAGTTCTGAACACTAAACAAATGCGAATTTCAAGCCCTAATTAACTAATGAATATGAATGTTGCAATGCTCTAACATCATTAATAGTTTAATGACAATATTCTATAAGAAATATTGTTCTCGAAGAAATACAAGGCGAAAACTTCTTTTTTCAGCCATTTTAAAGACATATAAAAGTGAAAATAATGGTAATGAACAAACAAGTGCAACAGCTATAATAATGAAGAGGGAAATAATGTTCTTAGAAAAAAGTTTAATAATTACATATGGAAACCAATTTGAAATTTTTTGTCATTTACTTTTTAATATAGTACTCTGAAGCCTCCCGCAGGAAATACATAATAATGTTAACAATAAAAAACTTAGCGTGATGGAAATATAATATATTAACTTGGTGAATCAAAATATGCATAAATAAGTTTATCGATGTGAATTTTGAAGCGTCACTTAATTTTATCAATGATAAATATACCAAGCATTATATTTTTCCTTGCTATCCTACTTTTCCTTGGCATTTTCTTTATTTCTTTATCAGTTCTGATTGAAAATACACCGAATGCAATGCAATTTTAATTTTTGCTGATAGCAACAAATATTTTTCTATAATTAGTTGAAATATGCGTCTGCAAACCATTATCCTCCAAAATAATGCAAAAATCAATACACCATTTACCTATGGCAAACATTATATTTCAAATGAAACTCATTAGACATTTATAAAAAGTAATAAATGAATATAAAATTAAATTTATTTTAAGAAAATTTCAGCATATTTCACGAAGCGATAAATGTTTAAACAGTAAGAATTCGAGTTCTTATGTTTTGATCAGATCTATTCTTCACATTTTAATGTTTTCATGAGAGATGTTTAAATTTTTGAAAATATATGATTGTTTGTAGGTATATCATTCGTGATGAATATGAATATAAAAAAAATCTAAGTAAAATATCTTATTTATAATTATTATACATAATTAAATTAAAAACATCTACCAGAAATGGCTGTTTCTCTGAGTAATTAAAATAAATTAATTCTTATTACTTGCTTCTTTCGAAAGCTTTTTACTTACATTTAATGCAAAACGCAATAAGCGAAATCTGAAATAAACACACAGGAAAAAGGAAATAAAGCGGGAATTCAACAAGAGGAAATAATAATGCTACAATTTGAATTTTCTCTACACTTTTAAAAATGTGAAATTACTTGAGTATCAATTTTATTTTTTATGTAAGTAATGTTTCCAAAATATGATTCATTAATATATAATATGTTCACTTCGTTTTTAGTTTTTTTCAACACGATTTAAATGATTTCTAACATTATAAAAATGTAAATAAATTCTTACATAAATCTCTTATAGAAATGGCTAGCGAAATCGTTAACGCGCAGGAATATGGGCTACGTGCCAAAAGAGATTCAGACCAGACGGCAACCAAAAACTCAGACAGCTTTTTTCAGCGGTTTCCTGCTTTTTTTTATTTATGCTGATTCATCCACGCGAATCCATCGCGGAACTATGGTAATATCAAATAGATGTTAATACTGGAATTAATTTATTTTTCCACTTATCGAATATATTTTTTGTTGAATTATGGTTAATGTTTCGTCAGTTCTGTTTTTCTTGCTTTTTTATTTTTAAGCACTCTGTCTGTCAATAAATTAGTATACACGCCTTCGGATACTGTTTGGATTCTGAGTTATGAGAGGTTTTTTTTTAAACTAAAGTTCAGCAGTTTCTTTTCTTTTTTATTTTATGTTGATTCATTGACGAGGAACTCTTTTAGAATTAATTTATTTCTCCACTTCTGGGAGATCTTTACTTTCGTTTCAGTTAAAAAGGTCCTTTCTTTCTCATACTTAATTTTGGAATTGATATTTATATATTTCGCAAAACTTAAGTTAGTGTGAATTGATTCATCATTTCTGTTTTCCATGCTTTCATTATTTCTTAAACACTCTGCCAATTTGCACCAGATTTTCTTCTACATTTTTCCTTAATAGATATGTGACTATCAGATCTGATATGTTGTTGGCAAACTAAAAGCCCGTCTTATACTGACACAAATCTTCTAGATATTTAAATAAATAGAAAAGGACTTGAGGCATTAATGAGATTATTTTCACTCCATGTGATTTACTGAAATAATGCCTTTGATATATGAAAACTCTCATTTATTAACGCATTGACTGCCGGTCATGTCAAGCCATGTTGATAGGCAATACAGTCACACTGGACTAGGTTGTACTCATATGCCAACTAACTTACTATAAGAAATAAACAACTCATGTTATATTTTGAGTAAGTAAAAACTTCGAAACCACATACATTTGCAACTACTTTCTAACCTTCATTTTACGTCAGTACCAGCATATATACCTGAAACGTTACCGGAGAATAAATATTGAAACTTAGAGTTACCCGCGCCAGGGCGTGATTGGCTCCTTGGCGATGACGCCACATCACGAGCTGGAGCGGGATCGGCAGTCAATGTGTTAAGCTTTAATTAAAGTTTTTCCTAATGCACGTACTTGATACGATACATACTTGTATTATTAAGAAACGCAGTCGCCTGGAGTGTTAAAACGTCAGGTATTAGCATTTTCTAGAAGATATAATTTTATGAAGGAAAGACAAATTTAATAATCAATTCATGAAAGAATTGACGAGGCAATAAATGAACTATTTTTTACTATATAATTTTCAGGATGCTTCTTTTGGCAAAGGGAACATTTCATTTGTTATGTACATTAAATAATGTGGTTTATATTAAAAAATGAAAAGTTTATCTTAATGTGGAAATAGGAATAACAGTTATCGTTTCTTTTAATAAAGCAAGTTATTCATGCCACAAAACAATAAATTATAAATGTAAGCGTATTTAATATTGTTCCTGACAAAAGCATGACTGCAACATAATTATTGTATATCAGTGTATGATATCAGGTAAGTGGCAACAGTAAGATGTTACGCTACTTTAAATTTGATTTTTAGAAAGAGAGAGAGACGATTACGAGAAGTGCTGAGTACGGTACGATTGAACGGAGTTACGTTGTATGCAGTTACGAAGTGAAATGGTTGTGCTTAATAAATGTTGTTTTGTTTTAAAAGAAGTCTTATGACTGTCAATCGAGAAGCCAACAAAAGACAGGTATTTTGTGAAAATGAAATTTTAAATAAATTTTATTAAATTTCACTTCACTTTAAAAGAAATCTCTCAATTTTCAGTGAATTGAAGAAGGAGTGTTCAAAAGTGAATAAATCATTTTTATGAAAAATCTGTATATATTTATACTTTTTTTTAAATTTCCAATTTTGTATAATAGAGAAAATTTTATCTTGAAATTATCTTTTGACGAAACGCGAGGGACCATTTTGAATCTGTCACTTCTTTAAGTTTATGATGAAAGTGACCAAAAGGTTTGCTTAGTAAAAAATCAGATTAAAATGTTCCCAGACGCCTCACGATTAGTCAGCATGTTTTTGCTTAAGATGACTCCATCGTCGCCGTCGTCTAGCAGAAGAATTACGCTGGATAAGTTTTCTGTGTAAGCTCTTAGCCAATTTTGTTTCCATTTAGTACTTATTTTCTCTCCCTCCCAGCTTATCTCTTCAGTCATTGTTAAGTAGTATTTATTTACTTCTTGTCCGTTATTATTAAAAAATAATCGAAAAACATTTGCTCACTGATTAAAGTTTCCAGTCGGTCTTATACTATACAGATATTAATAACTACAGTAAAACCTTGTGAGTCTGAACTAATTAGGGCTTACCTCTGTTCTGATTCCGAGAAATTGGGATTATGCAGAAAATTCTGTAAAATACTCTTAATGTACCAGATGCAGTAGAGTATTGACTGTGAAAGATTATGGAAAGAGCCAGCTGCAATTTGCATCGTCAAGCAGGTTTAGATCCTGACGTCAAAATAAGATATCCGATTGTGTTTCTACTAATAAAGGTGCTGTTTTCCTACTTAAATATTAATTCCAGTATTTGTTTTAAATTAGGAATAATTTTAACTTTTTCCTGATTCATAATTGCTATTTTCCTTCATTTTTTAGTAAAAATTTTCAAAAAATTAAAGAAAAGATGTTTGGATTATCCCAAAATTCGGATTCCTGGGGTTCGGATTCTGGAGTTCCGCTGTATATTAATCAATTATCTACGTTATCATTCTATATATACAGTAAGGTGGATCGAAAATTCAAATTGTGGATAAAATAATCGGCATAGGGTACAAAAGTTGTCTTTCATGAGTACTAGCATACATGTAATTTTTTTTTACTTTGTTTAATATCTTCGGGTACCCCAAGACACTTAAATGTTTGCAGAAAACGATTTTTATGCAAATTTCGAATTAAAAATTAAAAATGTGCTAAATAAACAATTTTACAGTGAGAAACGTAAAGGAGACGGCGAAGGAATGATAACAATACCAACAAAAATTGGAAAATTATCTTAATGAAAAAATATCGTGTTTGTTCGATATCACATTTTGTATGTGTACAAATTTCGATGCATGTAAATGCCAAAAAGGCATGAAAATTCCACTTGCTGGGCGATTGTTTACAAAAAAGATCAAAGATTAGAAAGGAAAATGGTTATTGGAGGAGTGGACGTAATTGCGACTGAAAAAAAGAGAAAAGGGAAAAGAAAACAGATCGGGGACAAAAGAAAAACACGTAAAATGGTTAAAACTGATGCTCAATCAATGGAGCTACTTCAGCTCAACACGATGTCTTCATCTTCGTCTACAGATACGGATGTAATTACCTTAGAATATCACCTACCTCAGCAAGAGAATGTGATCGATATGGAATTTCGGATAGAGCAGCTGCTTCATTTGCCAGTACTGTTTTACGAGACATTGAAATTGTGCACGAAGGAGAGACTTCGCATGTGATAGATCGCAATAAAATTCTTAGACAGCGTAAAAAGCTTTAAAATGCAGTAGCAGAGTCTACTAAGTTATCAGTGTCTTGGTATCTTTTAACCAGATTATATTTCGATGGGAGAAAAGACAACACAAAAGTGCTAATTAAGAAGGACACAAAATACTACCCTAAGACCACAGAGAAGGAGTATTATATTCCTGTAAATGAACCTAACTCTGTGTATATCGGACATGTTACTGCTGCAACAGGAGGAGCTAAAGCCATAAAAGAAGCAACACTCAATATTGTATAAAATAATATGCAATTAAATGGGCTAACAGTAATTGGATACAATGGAACAAATGTTAATACTGGGCACAAGGGAGGCATTATTCGCTTGATGGAACTGGCCTCAATAGACCATTACAATGGTGCATTTGCTTACTTCAAACAAATGAGTTACATCTTCTTCATCTACTAAATTCTTTGGATGGTGCAACAACTGGTCCTATAGAATTTTGTCGACCAATTGGTAAAGCAATCAAAACCTGCGAGGAGCTACCTGTAGCTCCTTTTTCTTAAATAAGTGCGGAAAATATGTCAGATAATATAGATAGAATGGTTCTCAGCAATGATCAGCAATATTTAAATGGTATTTGCCTAGCGATATCACGTGGTGAATGTTATTCTGACCTGGCATTAAGAAAGCCTGGTCCAGTTGCTCACTCAAGGTGGCTAACAATTGCAGGTAGAATTTTTAGGTTGTATGCGGTGGCAGAAAAACCATCTGACAATCTTGCAACATATATTGTAAAGGTATATGCAACCTCTATGGTTCCATGTCAAGACAAAGCGCTCCAAACCAGAAAGAGCGCGGCATATTTGGAGATTTATCTCATTTTCTAGATATTTGGAACCCAATTAAACATAATACATACATAGTACATACTTTTATTCAACCAAATAGCTTCTTTTGTCATCCTGAAAATTTGATATTGTCAATGCTCGCAGATAACAGAGAGAATATAAGGTCTTTAACACTACGAAAACTAATTTCTGCTAGAAATGAAATCAGAGGATCATCAGAATAAGAATTTTTCAAGTACCAAAAATAGACTTTAAAGCAAAGGATTATTTTGCTCTTTTTAACTGGCAACGAATTGGACCTTTTGAACCACCTCTTTTGATGAATGTGCCATTTAAATAAATAGAGAACATGGTAAAAGTTAGACAGAGGAATGGTCAAAATATCCATGTCATACCCAAGCTGTAGAAAGGTGTTTTCTAATAGTGTTTGAAGCGTCGGAAAGTGTATATGGAGAAGAGAAGAGCCACGGCTTCATTTTGAATAGGATACTATAAAGAAGTCTTATCAAGCATTATAATACAAAAAGGATTACATCCTTTAGAAAAATGTAAATCTTCAAACTAATAGAATTAAAAATCTATGATGTAAGTCCAATTTTTATAAGTTTTGTGATTTATTGCTTTGACTATTAAATTTATACTTCATGTATTATTATAAAATTATAATTATTTATAAGTTTATACTTAAAAACTTGAAAAATATGCCAATTTTTCAAATTTTTTTCATTAATTCACAATTTTTAATAAATATTCGTAAAAATATCCATTTTTAACTTTTTGGGGGGCGTTTGGGCCACCAGAAGATATGAATCAATTTTAATAATAATAAAAAAACGTAAACTAATATACCCCAAACAAAACTTTCTTATCCGGAGCTAAAGGAAATTTTGAAAATATTTTTTTATAAATTTGCAACAAAAAATGTCATTTTTATCTAGTTTTGGGGCACTTGGAGCACTGGAAGATACGAATGGATTTCAATAAAAAATATATGTAAACTAATATACCTAAGACACAACTTTCCCACCCCATTCCAAAAATAATTTCAAAACAAAACAAAAATAATTGTAAATTTTCACAAAAAATTCAATTTTTAATTATTTTTGAGGCGCTTGGGGTAACGGAAGATATAAATGAATTTCAATAAGAAAATTATATAAACTGATATACTTAAGACACAACTTTCACGCCTCATGCCGAAAATAATTTCAAATTTTTTTTTTCCTATTCTTTTCAATCCACCCTAATATACAGGGCTCAACGTATTATATTTACCCGACCTTTATTTTCGAAACCGTTGGCCGTAGTCATATACTTCGACTTACGAAAATCTTTCAAATGAAGTAAACATTCAATGATATTTTTGAAAGTAAAAAAATAATAATTTTATAAAAATTATGAAATTTAACTTTTTATATGGTCTCCAGTTGTCTATGTTTATATTTCATACAAGTTTAAAGGTATCCTAAAGGATATAACACAAAATATTTTGATTACTGAAGGGCAAAAGTTCATTTGAAATTTAATTCATTTCAAATTCATTTGAAAGGTTTTTTAATTGTCAGTATACGTCTACGACCAATGTTTGGGAATATAAAGGTTTGATAAATATAACACGTTACACCCTGTAGGGAAGTTGGGGTATACTGATACGCGGGAACATTATACAATTAAATTTTGATGATTGGAATGGCTCAAGATGTTCATATCTCCTCATATATATGCCTCTGTAACCCTTAGCATACGGTAAATTTTCGGCCATGTTAGTCAACAATTAATTTACAAATGAATCACACCGCTGATCTTCTAGTCGAAGTAAATTTTACTTTATGCACGTGTTGTGTGATTTCTTTCACGAATAACGTTTTCCTGTCAGGGAATCTACTCCAAAGGTAGGAAAAAAACATTTATTTTCCTGACCTATATTAAGTTGTGAGGTTCTTTAGCGTTGATTTTCCGTTACCACATGTTTTATATCTTTGGGGGAGATTGATACAGTTTTCTGTGTGTATCAATGCGCCTTAAGAGCAACTACTTTGCAAAATCGTATTCAGAAATGGAAAAAACGTAAAAATAAACTATTTAAGAGAAACATGCAATTAAGCATTTGTTTAAACTATGAAAACAGTTATAATTTCATTAGAAAAATAAAATGAATTGCTTTCAAATAAGAGATTAAAATATTTTTTAAGAATTCTTTAAAATTGGAGAGAAAAATTGTACGGAAATTTAATTAATACCATCAAAAAGATAATCTTTTTCATTTTTAGGTGGTGTGAAAATTATTTTTGTGCTAATTTATTTTTCGTAAGTCATCACGGAAGAACGCGAAAATTTCTCTTAATTTTTAATTCATTAAAATTTCAAAAACGGCTTCGAGGTATGTATTCTCACCCTCCTAAGTGTATTTACACACACATTCTCCTGTATTATTTGTAGAAATAAATTATTTTCTGGAGCAATATTGTTTCAATTCTTCACTCGCAATAAAAATTTTGAAATTTTATTAAAATAAAAGTTTGTTTCTTTGTTTTGTTAAACTTTTAAAACTTGATTTGGAACATAAAGTTTATTGATAAAACAAACATTGTTCTGATACCAGACATATTTACCATCATTTTTTCGAATATCAAAAATATATAATTCTAAATAATGAATCACGAAGCTATAATTGTTATAAATTTGAATTTGATTTGACTTTTGTATAATAAAACTACATAAACTGATTTGTATAAAAGTAGAAGATTTTTAATCATTTACAGAAAACTCATATTAAGGCGTAATAGAGAATAAAAATATTTTTAAAATGATATATTCTTCTTATATCACATATATTTATATGTTAATTAATATATAAAATATCCCCGAAAAAATAACAATTGAATTCATTTCGAACATTTCAAAATCGTCTTCAAAAAATATTACAAGACGAAGTCACGCACAATACGTAATGAATAAGTAATTCATCACAATTTCCAAAAAAGATTTAATAATGTTTGAAATAAATAATTCAGTTTTCAATTATTATGTTTCGAGGAAACTGTCTTCAATACTTCAATTAGAGGGGTTTAAATTACCGTGGTTACAAATATGACGAAAAGTATTTCATTTCTAACGAAAACAAAACTTCATATTTTTGTACATTAATATTAAAATTCTTCAATTTCAAATTTTTAAAAATCTATTTCTATTCAGAAACATCCAAACAATTCAATCTAGATTTTAAAAATAATATTTTCAATTTTGTTTTCCTAATCTTATATGATGAGTATGGATTTGACGATTTTGTTGGACATAGATGGTGATCATAATTCTGTGGTATTTTTATTGACGTGAGTATTTGGAAATTAAATCTCCTGGTGTTATGACAAAAATTATTTTCCTGTTGATTAAACTTGATCAAAAAACAATTTTTTTTTAAATTTATATGATGAGTATGGATTTAATGATTTCACTCATATATATAGTTGTCATAATTCTGTGGCATCTTTATTCACGTGACTATTTGGCAAGTGGATCTCCTGCTGTTTTGGCAAACATGATTTCCTATCTATTAAACTAGTATATCAAAATAAATCAATGATATATATTCAACTAGCTTCATCTAAAAAAAATCAGGATAACTTGCTGAAAACGACATTTGTTAACTCAATAAATCAACAAAAATGAATCCTGTCTACAAATTCATTTTTATTTTATTTCGATTTGGAGGAATATCTTCTCTAAATCTTGTATTTAAAGATATGGCAAGTTTAAGTAGCATCAGCACGTTCATATTTAATGTTGCATCATTTTGTCTAATGATTTCAGTAACAGTATCGGTGATGATGTTAACTCCTAATAATATTGCGAAATTATCTTATGCTTTCATAAATGCAACGTCTTTTGTGCACCGCTTCTATCTCTTGATAAAAATGAAACGGATGAAGAAATTAGTCAAATTACTTCGAGCATATGACGCTAAAACAAGAAGAGGCGATATGACTTGGTTGAAAATTTTGATGATTGTTTCTTTCTTTTCCGAAATAGCTTTGCATGCTTACTCTTCCATTACGTTTTGGGAACCCAATTTCACTTCTTTGTACGTTTTCGGATACAATTTTAGAAATCAGATTTATGAATACATGGCTTACATTCTTTTTCATATTCTACTTGTGCTGATTAACAGAATAACATTTATAGTTTTTGCATATTATTATTCTGCTATATGCTATGATATAAGAGTCATTTTAACACATTTCACAGATTCAGTTTCTAGAACGGAAAGTATTAATTACGAAACATCCTTTCAAGCTTATTTGTGCATAAAATCATTTGTCGAACAGATTGATCAAGAAATTGGCCTACTTGTATTTACATCCACATTATTTAACTCTTATATGATGTGTCACGTGTTATATATCTTGATAAATAAAGGAAGATTTTTATCAAAATACAAGATAATATATCTGCTGTGGACATTTTTCAACACTTTTGGCATATTAATAGTCATGATTATAATAGCTTCAACAGTAACAGAAGTTTCGAAGAAAGTTATTTCAGAATCTTTAACTATGAAAGATGATAAAAGAAGTCCTACTTGCAAACATGTTCAGTTGCTTATGTTGTCTGAGAAAGGCATTACTTTAACAATGTGGGGCATTTTCCCCTTGAAAAGAAGTACAATCTTCAGTATCAGTGGGGCTATGTTTACTTATTCATTACTTTTTCACAGTTTAGCTCAAAATAATGTTGTTTGATATGAATTAGAAGAAGAAAGTTCAGTAATTTTCTTAATTCGAACTCTTTTTATGCTCAAGCAACGATGGAAATACTTATTTTGCTGGTTGATGATGGCTTACGTCGTGAAAAGGCATGGTTATATATATAATTAATATGTGCTCACATGTGCACGAACAATGAAATTATCATATTAAACACCTTTAATGCTATGTTTCGAATAGATATTAAACCACATATGGCTTTGCTAAAAGTGTCGCTTCTAATTTAACCCAGTAGAATGCCTGCAGTAGAGAAAAATAAGTGATCCACATGAAAAACGAGGTGAAAAAAATCTGAGATCAATTTTGAAACAGAATTAGAATAAACTTATTGAGTAGAAAGATTTTTATGGAACAAGTAATAAAGATTTTTGAGTGGTTTGAAACTAATGTCAAATAAATTTCTTTTATATTTTTTTAAATAATCTTCAGATGCACAGGACTGATCCATTTGCAAAAGCGAGAGAAATTTAACTGTTGCACTAATCATTATGAAAAGATTAGGAAAAGTTAAAAGACTCAGATTAAAAACTAAGCTTTGGTACATCTTAAGAATCGGAATGATGAAGATATTAATTTTAATGAAATAGTTCTGAAGAGCAACTGAGGAGCCGACTTAGGATGTTGGCAAATTATACAAAGAAGAATGAGATCTTGGAACAACACCGACTCATTCATAAGTCAGATTTGGACAATTTTTAGTCAAGTTAATTAATGATTGCAGAAAAAACTGCTAACTGTTGAGCCGATTAAAGCAAAGAGGTTTTGGATCTTGTATCTCTGAGTTATATGCATATTGAGAACTATAATTCGGAATTAGGCAAGAAATTTGTGCATAATTAAGTCTCCATAACTTAAACACTTGCTTGCAGCTACATCATAAAAATGATATATCTATTTGATGAAAACATAAACGCACTTGTAAGAGTAAAAAGACTGTTGAAGAGTAATAAACACACTTGTAAGAGTAAAAGGACTGTTGAAGAGTAATAAACACCCTTGTAAGCAGTTTTATACCTGTATTTGATGATAATTTTAAATGTATTTTTATCCATGGTTTATATTTAGTAACCAAAATATTATGCAATATTTTGGTCACTCTATCTTATGAAAAATATCCTTGAAAAATAAAAGAGCAATTGTGCCGAATTCATTTAAAAATGGATGATTGGTGTAAAAAATTGTTTGAAAATTGAAATTGGAAATTAAAATACACTCTGTCCCAAAAGTTTATAGAATCTTGTATTTTGCCTATATTTTTGTTGTATATGATGTATTTCGATGTAACTTACTGTATAGATATGTCATGTCTATTAAATTGAAAAAACAGCAGTTCTACCCCGTATATTTAATACCAATTTTTAAATCGTAGAATAAACTGAAATATTCTGTCCCAAAAGTTTATAGACAAATGCAATTTTATACAAATATGGTATCGGTATTTATGACATCGATCTGGAGCCTAATAAATACATTCTAAGAAAAGGAAAGCTTCCGTTTGTTCTGTGTTTCAAGATCCCTAAAGCGTAGCAGCTCTCTAATGAAGAAGTGAGTAAAATCCTGCATTTGAAATTGCTCTGTAAGACTGTTAAGGAAATATTGAAACTTTTAAATCGTTTTAAAAGCATGATTTATCGTGTAGTAACTCGTAAGACGCCATATGATCCAAAACCTCGTTCGGGAAGACCACGTGTGACGGATATTCGCAGTGATAGACTGATACAAAGAATGGCTTCAAGTCAGAAAATGTCGGTTCGTGAAATTACTGGGGCTTCCCGGTTGCAAATCTCCAAGAATAATGTTCATAGATGAATTATAGAATCTGGTTATTTGATCCACGCAGAAATGGCTTGCAGATCACCACTCTCAAAGATTCACATTAGTAAGAGATTACAGTGGGCTCGTAATCATATGTCATATGGCGATAAATGGATGGCTGTCCTTTTCAGTGATGAAAAAAATGGAACCTCGATGGACCTGACGGGAATATAAAATATTGTCATGATTTACGAAAAGAGCCCAGAAGCTTTTTCAGTAGTCAAAGTGGTGGTGGATCTGTGATGGTGTGGGCGGCTTTCGGTTTCAACGGTCAAGTGGGTTTGGCCTTTTCAGGTGTCCGGCAAAATTCTCCTGAATACACAGAAACACTAGAAAATCATTTTATGCCATTTGCAGAAAACATAGGGGGACGAAATTAGTAATATCAGCATCATGATGCTCCCATCCATACCTCCTATGCTACGAAAAATTATTTAAACTCGAAAAATGTTACTGTTCTTGAGTGGTCACCGATGAGCCCTGATCTAAACCCAATTGAAAATGTGTGGAGCATTATGTCTCGGAAGGCATATGAGAATGGAAGGCAATTTTATTCAATGAATGCCTTGAATACAGCCATTGAAAGTGTATGGTACAACTTGGAACCAGAAATATTACAAACCTTAATTATCATGATGGAAAAACGTGTATACAATGTCATACTGAGAAATGGAAAGACTTTAAACTATTAAGAACATTGTATTGAGCACCTTTTGTTGTAATGTCATATATTCTATAAACTTTTGGGACACCTAATATTTCCATTTTGCTATATAATTGAAATACGAATTGTTATTTTTTCTAAATATTTCGCTGAATGCAAGTCGCATATGGTTTGAATAAACATATTTGTAATTGGTGTTTGTAAGCCTTCCGTTTAGCTAAAACATATATTTTACTAGATTCTATAGACTTTTGGGACAGAGTGTAATCATGTAGTTATAATGGCAAAAAAAAAATTTCTATTTTTTTATCGATTTCATACAATTTCTTGAAGTATCATATCTTAAATACTTAGTATAATCAAAACCTTCGAAGTAAATCATAATTCCTAAAAAGTTTGTAAAAAAAATAATTAATTAAATATTAAATTCCATGCCACTTTTCCATGCCTATTTATACTAAAAGATAAAAAATAAACATGAAATTAAACATAAAATTTTATACAGAAAATGTATTATTTAAATTAGAAAAAATATATTATTATCAGTACTCTAAAGGACTCATCTTTCATTTCAGTGAAATTATTATTAAATTTTCTATAAATTATAATTTAATTAAATTTTTTAATTAAAAATTAATTAAATTTAAAAAGAAAAAGTTAATTAATTAAATTTTTTATTTGAAACCTTAAGAAAACGACATTAAAATTTCTGGTGAATATTCAAAATTCTTGTTTAGCATTTGGCAATACACTTGAAAAGAATTCTTTTTATATTTGTACTATTTTTAACAAACAAAAGAATTTGTTTCAATTTCGAGACAAAATTTTGGTGATTTTTTAAAATAAATATTAGAAAATTATTCTTATTTTCCAAAAAAGTATATTGAAATATCCCTGAATAGAGTAATTCTAATGCTGATCCTTCAATACCCTTATGTTGAGAATATCAATGGTTACGAACAGCAAACAAATTGGAGCTTCTTGAATGAATTCTTAATTATCAATACAATAATACTGCTAATAATATACATATACAATAATATACATATAGTAGTTATATACACAATAATATACATATAGTAGTTATATACACAATAATATACATATAGTAGTTACCTGTCAGATTCTATAAAGATTTTTTATTCTACAGATGATGAAAGAAGAACATGCTTTTGAAACATCAAAATGATGTAATAAAAAAATCTTCAACCGAATAGCCATAATAATGAAGAGGAAAGTAAATTTATTTGAAGAAAGTTCAATAATTATATATGAAACAATATTTTCAAATTTTTTGAGGTTCAAATTCTAATACGAATGACCTGAAGCATCCTGAGAGAAATATATAAGCATCGATGGTTTAAACTATAAAAATTCTTCGAATTACGGAAAACTTATTTATTTACGTGGCGAAACGATAAATAAATAAATACGTTTATCAATGATACTTTGGAAGTTCTTAAAGCTTTACAATAATCCAGAAAAGTGAAATAAATCGTGTAAACAAACTGTCTCATTTTTTCATGCTATATCTGCAATCTTTCATCAGTTCACAATAAATTTACCAAAATCTTGAATAATTTTAATATTTAATGACATAAATTTAGACATAATTGCTTAAAATACACGTCTGAAAACTAAAGAGAGCATGAGAAATTGGCATTACCGTTTCTGATAATGCAGCAAGTGTTTCATGTATGACAACAATATACAATATCTTACTTATCACAAACTCAGCAAGAACAAAAATCAGCAAATTTAGCTTAACTCTTTACTTGATATTTTTCTAAAAAACAACTATTATTTATTTAAAAAAAATTACTACTTCGCTTCAAATATCGCAATTTGTAAACGAAAATATTGAAGCCATTATTTGCTTAGTGGGTTTCGGTAGAAAATAATAAGTTCATTGAGTTCAAAAATGAATAGACTTTCTATGGGAACTACATAATTATAATTTTTATATGCTCAGCTCACTTTGATTTTAAATGCTCTTTTGACAGTGCAAAAGCGAGATGTTATAACTAAGTAACTTCTAAAATTTTATGCTGATATTCACAAAAAATAATTTTAGATAAATAAGCAGATTAAAAATCGTCAAGACGTAGCATGATTAGCTGACTTTTTTGCTGAAATGATTGCATCATTGCCTTGAAGAATTTGCCTGAATAGGTTTGATGATTGCACTGAAAGTTAAATTTTGTGTTAATTAAAAACTAATTTTTTCACCTAATAGAGACTTTCCGTTATATTTAATAATTGTTCATTTCTTTACTGCTCATCTAAATTCAATAATAAACTCAACAAATCCAGCTCCTTGTTTATAGCCATCATTCAGTGTCTATCAGTGTCATTCAGTTCTTCAGGGGCAGTTATTAATTTTAATTATTTCAACTTAGCAACAAATTCAAAATATGCATGTAAATTAACTCTTAAAGGATTTGAATTAGGGAATTGAAAATGTGTTTGCACGAAACAGAAATTTTTGGAATTCGAATATAAAATGTAGGTAATGTGGTTTCTGAAAGTGATTAATTGTTGAAGTTATCTCTTCACGTCCTTATTTAGGTAAAATGGTAGTTAATTGGTAGAATCGGAAAGACGAAAAAAAGTAAGGTCATCAACATCTGGCAGTCCCTCGAAGTACTATATGAAGTACTTGGAATCGTTTCTTTAAGCAGTCAAGCAAGCATTTAAGGGGACAAATTACCGCCTGAACAATATTTTTTATTTGAAATATTACTGAAAAAGTTTTCATACTATTAAAACATAACGAAAATATAAAGTTTTCTTAAAGAGAAAAAAATAATTTTGTTCTTCTTGTTAAGTTGAAATTTAAATTTTTTAGGGAAAATTCAATTTTTTAAATTCCCTACTGCTTTTTTTAAATATGATTATTTTAGCTTCAAAATTTATTTGCAGATTAATTAAAATATATTACACAAAACTGAGCACCTAATATTCGCTTAAATATAGATTTTTTACTTTCTTATGTGGTGAAAAATGAGGAAATTTATCACTAGCTCAATTTTTATTTTGTACATAAGAAAAAACTAAACAAATGAATGCTTATTGCAGGAACAGTTTTATCATATATATAACTATAAACAAGTACAAAAAATTTCAAAGGTCTTTCTGAGAAGGGAAAAAAGCCTTAGCATTTTGAAAACTTGAAAGTGAAAAAAAGTCCGAGATGGAGAAAAAAATCAGGTAAAGTTGTCATTTGAACATGTTTATCATCGGTCATCGTCAATAAAGCCTAAATAACTTCTATAATATTAAATGTAACAATTTGAAATTTTGATGCAATAAGTAGAAAGATAAGATAAACAAAACAAGGCAATAAAATGAAAATTGATATTTTGGGCAATTTTTTTGAAATGTGTCTCCTTAACAATCGTAATCCTTGGTGTGATTATTCTTTTTTATTTTTGTATTCTATTCATAGATAATGCATTTAATTACAATGTCATTGAAGCTTTGGAAGTGTCCTGAGAATTTTTTTTTCAATCCTCGAAATATCTACTCGATAGGCAAATGTTTCCATAATTCACATAGCTGAGTATCTTCGATTTCTCTTTCGTCGGGCATACATTTTAAAATATTGTTTTAGAGGCAGAGAAAGCACAAACATCAAAATATAGGGGACAAACCAAACAATATTATAAAATGGAACAAACAGGGTGTCCTTGAACTCATGGGCTAATCCTTAAGGGGTGGTAAAAAACGCACAGAAAAGCATTTTTTGTATAGCAATGTTTGATCGAAAAGAAAAATGTGGGGTTAAAAAACAAGAAATTTTGAGGATAGGAAAAATCTTTTCATTTAAATAACAATTACAGTAGATACTCAAATGTACCATTATCAACATCGATACAGGTGTGGAAGCGCGTCTAGAAAGTGATTGGAGTACACTGTCGAAGATGCAGTGTTTCAAGAGTAAATGCAGCAGCGACTGAAAATTTTGCAATGAGTTCTCATTAGTGTCAGTTGAAGTCTCGTAGATGAGTGCCTTCAGGTGTCCCTATAAAAAAATGACAATGGGTGGATTGAACGAGGTGGACTAGTAGCTTCGCTAGCACGTTCACCCGATTTATAAAACATCGATTTTTTTATTTATTTATTTGAACACTTCAAGGTATTCGTCTAAGAGACTTTAACGGACTCTCATAAGGACCTCATTGACCTTCCGGTCGCTGCTGTAACTGTTCGTGAAACTTCTGGCATCTTCCAAAGGGTACTCCAATCACTTGCTAGACGCTGCCAGATCTACATCGATGTTGGTTGTGGCACAATTGAGTATTTATTGTAACTTTTATATAAATAAAATATTTTCTTTCCTAAATATTACTTGCTTTAACGCCTATATTTTTCATTTCCAACCCCCATTCCTGTACAAAAAATATTTTTTGATGTGTATTTTGTATTTTCTTAAATTTGGCCTATGAGTTCACAATGTATAATGCCAATTGAAATAGATCTACGTAGTTTGCAGAACGGATATGATTTAAAGCGGCAGGCAGTGAAAAATAATGGTTAGGTTCGTCATCTGGCCGTCAAATTAATATTTGAATCTTCTTATCATATAAATTGTATATTCTGCAGCATACTTTTTATTAATAAGCTGAAAGGTAATTTATGTACTAATAAGGATTGTCAATAAGAGGAATTAATTAATTGATATAATTTTTATCACTATAAGTAGATATGCTTTATAAATGCGATTCATAACATTTATCTATGGTGAATGATACACTTGTGAAGCATTTTTGGGATATTACTGTCAGCAGTATATATTAGAAGATATTGAGCATATTTTTCTAGGAAAGTTCCTATAAGGAATGCTATTAAAAAAGCTTATTTTTATATTTTAAAATTAATAGTTCTACCGCATCTTTTGAAGATTTTCTGTTGACAGCGAAGTAAAATTTTCTTAATAGTTTCAAAAATGGGATTATTCTAAAACGGCGACAAGCAAGAAACCAGAATTTCATACTAGTTATTAAGCATACATTACATTACACCACCTGCATCCCCGTATTTAGAACCATGTAAAGGATGTCATTAACTTTAATAAAATATGCAAGCATATTTTGTATGTCATGGAAATAGTTCTTAATTTAAGAAAAAGGGAGGACTGATATATTATTTCAAAGTTTTGTTTAGAATACCGCTTCTTGTATCCCTTCACAGTGATGTTCAATGCCGCACTCGTAGATTTTTCGAATTCATCTACCATTTCGGAAGAAAAAGAAATGCTTATGATCATTTTAATCGACATAATTGCAAATTGCTATTATGTATTTTTTCCATGTTGAAGTACAATTCAAATGGACTACTAAGGAAATATTTTCATTCAGAAGAAATGTTAACTTTCATTTAACTTCTGCTTTGCTCACTTTTTTGTAAATTTCTTTCAGGTAAGAATTCTTCGAAATGGTTTTCTTCTATCTAAGCAGAAATATTTGATTTTTCCAAAACTGATAAATGTTTAGTAAATTTATATCTCGCTATTCCGATATAGTTTCAAACAAATGTCCAATGAAAGAATAATTAAAACCTCCCACGAACAAAACTTATTTCGGTCATTTTAGAACAATATGATTTTGGTTTATTTTTTTCATTTCCCATTTGCGATACTAAATTTAGTAGTTTAATGAAGTTTTATTCAAGATACTAAAATGAGTAAAAATGCGTCAATGCTTGATAAAATGGCATAATTGGGTAAATTAACCTGTTTAGAAACTACACGAGGAATAATTATGAACGCACCACATAATTTAGATCTTTGTTAGAAAGGAGTATTTCTGAGATAACATTTTCGAACTAATGCTGCAATCATTAATTCACTTCACTAAAAACAGGCCAAATTTGACTTATGAATAAGACGTTGTTTATCCAAGAGCTCATTCTTCATTGTATAATTTGCCAACTTCCTATGTCGGCTCCTCAGTTGCTCTTCAGACCTATTTCAATAAAATTAAAAATGGTAACATTTTTTAACGTGTTCGATTAAGTTAGAACACGTATGCATTAATTTTTCTTCGGTTATGAGAAGTTAAGCTTTTACCGACAAATATCCAACTTTAGTATTAATTTTCACTCGTGCCTTTGCGAATCTGTTAAATTACATTCCAGTTGCTTCCTTCCAATGCATTTATTGTGAAAGAAGAAAATATATATTTGAAAGTTGAGATGAAGCTTCAGAGCTGGGAAACCCTTCATATAAAATTAATTCAAAAGAAGTGGCTTAAACGTAAAAAATAAATAAATTAAAGAATAAAGCAAAACATTTTAGCCAAGATAATTCTATCTGTTAAATCTGTGTTATAATGAGATTTTTATACCGAAATAGGCCAAAAGGTTTTTCAATATGTTCCAATTTGCTCAATTTTATAAAAATATTCAAATCAAAATCATTTTTTTACTATCAAAGGATGTTATTAACTTTCAATATGAGAAAATTAAAAGGTAAATGCGGTTTTCTTCATGAGTTGATTTTATTTCTTAAGTTTTGTTTTTTCTGTAGCATTTCGTAACCATCTCACTGTGTGATTTAATATTTTTTTCTCAAATTATCAGAAAAATTTTGCTTAGTAATTTATAGGGTAAGGTTGCTGAAGTCGTACTCTCTAAGGAAAAAAGTTTTCAAATTGCAGGTTTTACTAAATGAAGGATTAAATTTTGCATTATTCACAACTTCTATGAATATTGAACCTATTTATTAGAAGAAAGTTCATAATACACGTACTATGTCGAAGGAAATTAACAAAATTTAAAGTAATGCCATCGGTACTACTAAGGAAACCAGTTCTTAAGTCGTACCAACTATGCCTTGAGTCGTACCTTAGGAGCAAATGCAACAGAAACATCATGTATTACTATTCTTTGGGTAAACTATTCGGTCTTGAGTTAATCCTCGGTCAACCCTTTCCGTTTTTATATTCAAAACGTTTATTTAGTTCTAGATGGTGACGTCACAGTTTCAGTTTATACTTTCAATGAATCCCATATCACCATTGGGTAATTTTCATTTTCTTCGTCCATATTCTTGTCTATAAGTATTATCGGTACGTTTGTCACGTTTATGGACCCCGCTAAAAATTAGAAAACGAAAATTTAACATTACATATTAAAAAGAACAATATTCTCTTTCTATAAATGATATGTATCTTTAGATGTGCTAGAGATTCTTAAGGCATAACTGGTACAACTTAAGCATCGTTTCAGGTACAACTTACGAAATGCCACGTGAAATATTTTAAATAAGCAATATAAAAGAAGGAATCGAACCAGTGCGTCATAATTACATAAAAGCAACTGTTCAAATAATACAGAATGATACCCTAAAAAATAACAAAATTTTAATAATATGTATTGCTATATTCTTACGAAATAAACACGCATACTATGAGAAAACTATCGAAAACTTATTCTTCTTCGAGGTTAGGTTGTAAGGCATCGAAGCTCCATTCTTAATAATGGAATTAACATCGCCGATGCTGTAGTCATCGCACTGCCCTGAGCGTTGCTGATTCGACGAAAACGAAGTCATAACGGCATCGGTACAACTTAGGCTGTTTAACGATTTTAGCAACCTTACCGAACTATTAAAAACTTCAAATTACAAGTTATATATCACTCTACTACTAATAGTAAATAAAGTATGTGAAATTTTACAGGTCAGTCGATAAAATTTAAAGTGCATTCTTTAAAAGGTTTCCGAAGAAATGACATTTAATTGGAAATATTATATTTCGAAGATAACATTTTTTTTCAAATAGTACTTAAATAATTGTATATAAGACACAAATATAAACTTTTTGATAAATATTATATATAAGACACAAATATAAACTTTTTGATAAATATTTAACTTCCAGAGTAATGCACTCATTATGAAAATAAAAAAAATACAAGGGTAATAAAAATTTATTTATTAAAGATATTCAGAAAAAGCAAAAGGAAATTAAGAGATATACTTGACGATCACTTTTCCACATAATCACCAAAACTCTTTAGGTATTTATCTGAACGCAGGGCCAACGTTTTTAAACTGGCTTGGTAGAAATTACGTCCCTGCCATTGAGCCAGTTCTCGACAGCTGTTTTCACATTATTGTCTGATGAGAACCTTGTTCCAGATAAGTGTTTGGAACCCAGTTTTGGTGCCAAATGTGGGCTATATGGCGGTTGCTCCAGACTTTCCATATGAACTTTTGCAGCAATTCTTGAGTTTTGCGAACAGTATGAGCTTTGTCATGAAGGAGGATGGCACTATCACTTTACATCCCAGGGCGTTTGCGTCCTATAGCTTCACGATGTCCAGTGACTATTTCTTTTTTCCGAAATTGAAGGAACACTTATCTGGATGAAGGTTCTTTTCGGACGGTGATGTGAAAAGAGCTGCCGAGAATTGACTGAATGTGCAGGGTTGTGATTACAACCAAACCGGGTTAAACAAGTTTGTCATGCGTTCAGATAAATGCCAAAATTGATTTGGTGATTATGTGGAAAAATGATAGGCAAGTATGACTCTAAATTACTTTTTGCATTTTCTGTCCATAGTTAATAAATAATTTTTATTACCCTTGTAACTTTTTTAATTCCCTTCTCGTAGTCTCGTAGTAAAAATACAACATTTATAAACGCCCTAGTATCTAGCAATCGAAGCAAGAAAATTCCCTTATGAAATATTATTATTTTGTCTGAATTTATGAATCTTTATTTATTTTATAACACTACAAAGTAAGATTTATATGTATAAATGTTTTTTGCTAGATTTCTGGCTGGATTAATGGCTTATTATTATCAGAAAGATAAAAGCTAAATAATGAATCCCGAAGCTCTAATTGTTATAAATTTGAATTTGATTTGATTTTTGTATAATAAAACTTCTTAAACTGATTTGTATAAAAGTATTAAATTTTTGATCATTTACAGAAAACTCACATTAAAGAGCAATGGAGAATAGAAAATATTTTGTATAATGACATATTCTTCTTATTTCACATATGTATATATGCTAATTTATGTATAAAACATTTCCACAGATATAGCAATTCAATTCGTTACGAATATTTCAAAATCACCTTAATAAAAAATTGCGAGGCGAAGTCACGCATAATATGTATTGAATTATTAATTCATCAGAATTTCCAAAAACGATTTAATAATATTTGAAATAAATAATTCAGTTTTAAAAGATTATGTTTCGGGAAAACAGTCTTCAATACTTCAGTTCGAGTGGTTTAAATTGCCGTGGTTACAAATATGACTTAAAATATTTCATTTCTAACAAAAACAAAAATTATATATTTTTGTTCATTAATATTAAGAGTCTTCAATTTCAAATTTTTAAAAATATTTTTCCATTCAGAAACATCCAACAAATTCAATTTTAATTTTATAAATAATGTTTTAAATTCAGTTTTCGTAATCTTATATAATGAGTATGGATTTGTCGATTGTGACGCTCATATATGGTGATCATAATTCTGTGGTATTTTTATTCACGTGAGTATTTGGAAAGCATATCCCCTGCTGTTTTGGTAAATATGATTTCCAATATATTAAACTACAATATTAAAATAAATCAATGATAAATACTCAACAAGCTTTATCTGAAAAAAAAAATCAGGTTAATTTGCTGAAAACGACATTTGTTAACTCAATAAATCAATCCAAATGAATCCTGTCTACAAATTCATTTTTATTTTATTTCGATTTGGAGGAATATCTTCCCTTGATCTCGCATTTAAAGATATGGCAAGTTTAAGAAATGTCAGCATGTTCCTATTTAATGCTGCATCATTTTGTCTAATGATTACAGCAACAGTATCAAAGATGATGTTTGCTCCTCATAATATTGCGAAATTTTCTTTTGCTTTCATAAATGCAACGTCTTTTGTGCACCGCTTCTATCTCTTAATAAAAATGAAACGGATGAAGAAATTAGTCACATTACTTCGAGCGTATGACGCTAAAACTAGAAGAGGCGATATGACTTGGTTGAAAATTTTGATGATTGCTTCTTTCTTTTCCGAAATAGCTTTGCATACTTACTTTTTCATGACGTTAAGAGATCCCAAGATCACTTCTTTTTATGTCTTCGGATACAATTTTAGAAATCCGATTTATGAATACATGGCTGGCAGTCTTTTTCATATTCTACTTGTGCTGGCAAATAGAATAATATTTATAGTTTTTGCATATTATTATTCTGCTATATGCTATAATATTAGAAACATTTTGAAGGATTTCAATGATTCAGTTTCTAAAACGAAAAGAATTAATTACGAAACATCCTTTCAAGCTTATTTGTGCATAAAATCATTTGTCGAACAGATTGATAAAGAAATTAACCTACTTGTATTTACATCCACACTATTCAACTCTAATATTATGTGTCACGTGTTATATATCATGATAAATCCAGGAAGATTTTTCTCAAAAAACAAGATAATATATCTGCTGTGGGCATTTTTCAACACTTTTGGCTTATTAATAGTCATGATTATAATAGCTTCAACAGTAACAGAAGCCTCGAAGAAAGTTATTTCAAAATCTTTAACTATGAAAGATGATAAAAGTCATCCTTCTTGCAAACATGTTCAGTTGCTTATGTTGTCTGAGAAAGGCATTATTTTAACTATGTGGGGCATATTCCCTTTGAAAAGGAGTATAATCTTCAGTATCAGTGGGGCTATGTTTACCTATTCATTACTTTTTCACAGTTTGGATAAAAAATAATGTTGTTTGATTTGAATTAGAAGAAAGTTCGATAATTTTCTTAATTCGTACTCTTTTTATGGTCAAGCAATGATGGAAACACTTATTTTACTGGTTGATGATGGCTTACGTAGAGAAAAGGCATGGTTAAATATATAATTAATCTGTGCTTGAATAGATATAGATATAGAATTGATTTGAATAGATTTTAAATCACATATGGCTTTGCTAAGAGTGTCGCTTCTCATTTAACTCAGTAGAATGCCTGAAGTAGAGAAAAATAAGTAATCCACATAAAACCCAATGTGAAAAAAATCTCACATCAATTTTGAAACATAATTAGAATACACTTAGTGAGTAGAAAGCGTTTATGGCACAAGCAATAGAGATCTTTGAGTGGTTCGAAACTAAAGGCAACTAAATTTCTTTTAGAATTTTTAAACAATCTTCAGATGTTCCGGACCGATCCATATTCAAAAGCATGATAAATTGAACTATTGCGCTAATCATTATGAAAAGATTAAGATAAGGTAAAAGACTCAAATTAAAAAGTAAGCGTTGGTACATCTTAAAAATAAGAATGATGATGACTTTAATTTTAATGAAATAATTCTGAAGAGCAACTGAGGATCCGACATAGGATGTTGGCAAATTATACAAAGAAGAATGAGCTCTTAGAACAACAACGTCTTTTTCACAAGTCAAATTTGGCCAATTTTTAGTCAAGAGAATAATTATTGAGACAAGAGAATTAATTATTGCAGCAAAAAACTGCTAATGGTTGACCTGATTTCAGCAAAATGGTTTTGGATCTTGTATCTCTAAGTTTTGTGCATATTGAGAACTATATTTCGGAATTACGCCAGAAATTTGTGCATAATTAAGTCTCCAAATCTTACACACTTGCTTTCAGCTCCATCATAAAGATAATAAATCTGGATGACAGAAACATAAACACACTTGTACCTTGTAAGAGGAAAATTACAGTTGGGGAGTAAGAAACACACTTGTGAGCTGATTTATACTTATATTTGACGAGAATTTTCAATGTATTTTTATCCATGCTATATATTTAGTAAACAAAATGTTATGTATTATTTTGGTCACTCTATCTTATTAAAAATATATTTAAGATCTTAACTATCCTTGAAAAATGGAAGAAATATTGGACCAAATTCATTTATAAAAGGATGATCTGTGTAAAAAATTGTTTGAAAATTGAAATTGCAAATTATAATATTGATGAAGTCATAATGGTGAAACAAATTTTTCTACTTTTTTATCGATTTCGTACAATTTCTTGAAGTAATATATGTTAAACACTTAGTATAATCAAAATCTTAGAAATAAATAATAATCCCTGAGAAGTTTTAAATAAAAAATTAACTAAATATTAAATTTCATGCTACTTTAACAAATGTTTCCATGCCTATTTATACTAAAAGCTAAAAAATAAACATAAAATAGCATAAAATTTTATACAAAAAAAGTATTATTTAAATTAGAAAGATTCACTATTATCAGTACTCTAAAGGACTCATCTTTCATTTCAGTGAAATTATTATTAAATTTTTATAAATCAAAAAATTTAATTAAATGTATTGAACTAAAAATTAATTAAATTGAAAAAATTAATTAATTGTAAAAGATGTCATTAACTTTAATAAAATATGCAAGCGTATTTTGTATGTGATGGAAATAGTTCTTAATTTAAGAAAAATGAGGACGCTTATTTTATTTCAATGTCTTGTTTAGAATACCGCTTCTAGTATTCCGTCAAAGAGATGTTCAATGCCGCAGAGACATCGAGGAAAATAAATTTAAAGAATGAATTAACCTTACAGAAGCTGATATTCAGAATAAAACACTGATGTGAGAAAATAAGGAGTTCTAGATTGTAGAGGTGGGTAGAATTCATAACACATTCAACGAAGATTCAATTTGAAGAGCGAAAATTCATATTTTTGCAAAGTTTATTCTTGTGTAATTTTTATTCCAACTGCAGTAAGGAATGTTTTATTCTATTCATTTTCAAAAGTGTATTTTTAATAAATAGGATTTATCTAAGTTATCTGTCATCATGTTTATTATTTTGGAAGAATAATTCAATGGAAAATTCATTGGAAAGCAGAAATTTTAATAGAATATCTCCACCTCACAATTCGAAAGCGCAAAACGCGGCTAATGTCTACAACGCAATGAATATTGACTCATGACGAAATAATTTCGTCCAAGTGGATATATGCCTTCTCGCCGAAAATAAGTCATTTGCTATATCCTGTAAAGGCGGATCCTTTATTGCAATTATGCAGATCCTGATTCCGTTCTGAACGCACTGACTACACGTTCACGTTAGTTAATGTGTGTTTCGGTAAGCCGGACTAACATGCGTTCGAATCTCTGACCATCCCTTGCTAGGGTGATGAATGATTTAAAGATTAATAACATTAGTGTTTCGAAGTTCTTGACAAATGAGTGAATGTACTGAAAAGTTAGTGATAAATCAGACAGACAACTTCCTTAACAGACACTCGAAATAATTCGGTTAAAATCACACAACACAAGAATTTCTCACTCGTAGGTTTCTCGAAATCATCTACCATTTCGGAAGTAAAAGAAATGTTTGACATTTTTGTTATGACCATTTTAATCGACTTGAACTAAAGTGTTTTTGAATAAAAGCATACGACTGGTGTTTTGTAATATTCCATGAGTAAACAAATATAAAAATTTAAAAGAGAAATGTATTTTAAATATTTGGTCTAAAATGACATTTGCTGTACTTTAAAATTAATTTTAGAAGATTTTTTAATATACAGAAAATTAAAGTAGGTTTCTTTATTCTTTCTGCTTATTAATAATTATAAACATTTTAGATAAAATGGTCGTGGAAGTATCAAATAATATAGAATCGAATGCTTTCTTTATAAAAGACGACATATAAAGCAAAAACTTTAAATTGCTATGATGGCTTATACTGACATACAAAAGGGAATTATATTAACCGTAAAAGAATTTTTCTTCTCAGAACAAATGTTGCCTTTCGCTTAACTTATGCGTTGTTGAATTATTCGTAATTTTTTTTACCGGAAAGATTCTTTCGAAATGGTTTCTTTATTTAAGCAGTATGAATTGATTTTTTCAGGATGTAATTATAGTAATTTTCACATTTCGTTATTCAGATATGGTTCACACAATTGGTTAGGATTTTTTTTCAGTAAGTAAGACAATCAATATGTATTAATTATTATTTTTTGATAATAATTCTTGTCATTTTAAAGCACTATAATTTTGGTTTAATTTTTAAACTGCCATTTGCAATACTAAATTTAGTAGTTTAAGAAAGTTTTCGTTAAATTATTAAGATAATAATTGAATAATTGCTCTTAAATAATTGAATTGGTTCAATTAAAACCTATTTAGAAGCTACAGGATTGCTACTTATCAAAGGACCATGTAATTTAGAACACTGAACAGTTAACTCTGAAGAAACCAATATATAATAAAGGGTCTTTGCCAAATAAAATTTTTACTGTGGAGGTACAATCACAAATGCATACATTTTTACTGTTATATAATGTTAAGCTTTAAGTCGACCGAAAGTCTATTCCAATTGCATACTTTTCACTTGTACTTTGTGAGTCAGTTTAATTAAATACGAGTTTTCTATCCTTTTGAATTAATTGCGAAAAAAGAAAAAGCGTAAACGAATTTTCAGATGAAGCATCAGTAAAGATAACTTAACATGATATTGATTAAAAAGAAAAGAATTCAGCTTAAAGCAAAACCTTGATCAGGGAGAATATTAGTCTATAAAATCTGTATTCTACAACGATTGACATATTTGTATCAAAATAGGCAAAATATTTAACTTATATCTTCAGATCTATTCAAATTTTATCAAAATCTACAAAGTGAAAATTGTGTTCTTGTTCTAAAACTGAAGTTATTAAGACCGGAGATGAGAGATTTAAAAGGTAAATAGGAACGTTCTGCGAAATGTTCCTCCTTAATTGATCTTATCTATTACGTTTAGGTTTTGTGATCTTATCTATTACGTTTAGGTTTTGTGATCTTATCTATTACGTTTAGGTTTTGTGATCTTATCTATTACGTAGGTTTGTTGTAATTTCATAATTGCGTTTCAGAACGATTTCAATTATATAAATATGCACTCTTGAGGTCATGCAATAAATTTTGCTTAGTTTCTTATACCACTAATCTCATATAACTAATGCCAAATTAAAAATTAAAATTTATGTAGTTTAAAGAACATTATTTAAAATGTTTCCGAAAAATATCATTTTGTAATTGCAAATATCATAACTGAATGACATTATTTTTTCCATATTTGTTTTGTATAATGTAAAATATAAGAGACAATCATCAACTATTTGTTATATATTCAACGCCGCAGTAGGATGTTCTTCATCATATTATGACAACGATGATAAATGTCCTAGTCTTAATTTTAATCTACAAAATAAGGAAAGACAATTTCCTTATTTTATTTTCTTATTTGATATGAATTTATATATTTGTATTTATTGTATAACACAATAAAGCGAAATATCCACTTATTAAACACTTTTTATTGATTATATGAAAGGTAAATGGTAAATATAAAATCACGATACAATAATGCTTCTAAATTTGACTTCACATATTTGTATAATAAAATGACTGACACTGTTCCATGTAAAAGAAAAGATTTTTTATCATTTTGAAAGAATTCAATTTTTCAGAAACACGAAATCTTTAAAATAGATCGAAATAAAATTACTCCTTAAAGGACACCAATTCTATTGATATTGAACCTTTCAATGCCGTTTTCATTAGATATTATGAGTTGAAGTCACGCATATCATGCCATAAAATATCAATTCATCCTAATACGAGACGAAATATGAATTCCTACCTAAATTAAGTAATTCATTATTAATAGAATATCGTTTTATTGAACAATCTTCAATACTTCAGTTACAGTTATTTAAATTACCTTGGGTACAATAGAGAAGTAAAATAAATTATTAAAAACAAAATTAATGATATATATAGTTGTTCGATATAACTACGAAACTTTCAACGAACTTCATTTGATATACAATAGGTTTTAAAATTCAAAATTTTATTAAAAGCAATCATATTTTTAATATTTATGCTTCAAAATATTTTTTTACTTATTTTATATGACGATTATGGATTTAACGATTTGAAATATCATTTACATTGGAAATATTTTTGGCGTATTTTATTCACGCGACCATATGATTATTAATATTCCTGTTGTAACAGCAAACATTTACTTTCCGATCTTTTAAACTATATCAAAATAATCCAATTATAAATTTTCTACAAGTTTCGTGTGAAAAATTAAATAACGAGATTTGTTACTTTTAAAGACTACCCAAATGAATCCTGTCTACAGATTCATTTTTATTTTATTTCGACTTGTAGGAATATCTTCTATTAATCTCACATTTAAAGAAATTTGCTCGTCAGGAGTGGGGCGTATCAGCATATTCTTTTTTAATATTTCATCGTTTTGTTTCGTGATTACAACAACAGTATCAGTGATGATACTTACTGTTAGCAGTGTTACAAAATTATCTTTTGGTTTCTTAAATGCAACGGCTCTTGTACACCGCATCTATCTCCTTATAAAAATGAGACGAATGAAGAAATTCGTGAAATTACTTGGGGCGTATGAAGCGAAAAGAAGTAGCGACATGACCTTGTTGAAAATTCTGATGATTGTTACAATCTTTTCTGAAATTTTTCTTCATATATTCTCTTCATTTACGTTAAGGGAATCCAAGATGATTTCTTTCATTTTCTTCGGGTACAAATTTAGAAGTCAGATTTATGAAAACTTAGCTTACAATCTTTTTCATATTGTGCTAATGCTGATAAACAGAATACCAATTATAATTTTCGCATATTATTATTCTGCAATATGCTATGATATACGATACATCTTAAAAGATTTTGAAGGTTCGGTTAGAAGCAAGAACCCTTTTAACTACGAAATATATTTTCAATCTTATTTGTCCATAAAATCATTTATCGAACAGATTGATAAGGAAATTGGTCTACTCGTATTCACATCCACCCTATACAATTCGGGTCTGATGTGCCAAGTGTTGTATATCATGATAAATCCAGGAATATTTTTCACCGAATACAAAAGAGTATTTTTACTTTGGGAATTTTTGAATACTTTCGGTTTATTAGTAGTCATGATTTTATTAGCTTCAAGTGTAACAGAAGCATCGAAGAAAGTTATTTCAAAATATTTAACTATGAAAGATGATAAAAGACATCCTTCTTGCAAACATGTTCAGTTGCTTATGTTGTCTGAGAAAGGTATTATTTTAAGTATGTGGGGCATATTTCCTATCAAAAGGAGTATCATCTTCAGCATCAGTGGCGCTATGCTCACTTATTCATTACTCTTCCACAATTTGGGTTCCTAACAGAAGTTGTTTGAGAGAAAATAACTTCATTTGGATTAGAAGAAAAAAGTTCAGCGATGTTCTTTTTTCGAACTGCTGCTTTTCACAAACGACGGTATAAATAACTTTCGGACTGTTCTATGACGTCTTACATTAAGAAAACTCTTTATTATTCACTCTATTTTCTCGATTATTGAAATTGTCATTTTAAACACTTTAACTGCTGTAATTTGAACGCGTAATAAATCATATATAGCTTTGATTAACTCGTATTTCTTTTTATTTCTTCTAATGCAGGGCCTGCAGTGCAGAAGTAAAATTAGTTCAATCGAAAGACAAGATGAATAAAAACAAAGATTTCTAAACAGTTAGTAAGTGAGTGAGTATAAATGTATTATGGTGCAAGTAATATTTGTAGCTGATGGAGATGAAACAAATGTCAAATCTTTCATTCATATCTGTTAGTTTTAAAGTTTTTTTTAAATTTTTAACCTATTTTGAAATGCTCAGAATTCATCCAGATTTAGATCAGCGAAAAATATAACAAACACAATAATAAGCATAAAAAAGAATAAAACAAGCTAAAAAATTTAGACTAAGAATTAATCTAACGTGCTTTTTATAAGGAACCATACCGATGATCTTAATTTTATTGAAGTAAGTCTTAAGAGTAACAGAGGATATGGCACAATGGATATTGGCAAATTAACTAAGAGGATTATTAAAAACGAACTCTTATTTATTAGTCAAACTGTGCCAATTTTTAATCATGTAAGTAAATTATTGTTGAAGAAATTACTAAAGGTTGACATGATTTCAGACGAAAGAATCTAGATCTTGTAACTTTGAGTTTTATACTACTTAAGAAATATATTTCGAAATCATGTCAGAAATCTATACCTAAATTAGTTTTTAAAACACAAATGCTTTTTTACAGCTTCATTGTTAAGATATTATACCTAGAGGTGAGAAAACAGAAAACAGAAAAACAACATTCAGGAGTCCAAGAAACAGAAATATAAGAAAATTTAAGCGAATATTTGATGGGTATCTAAAATGTACTATTCTTCTTCTTTCTTTCAATTTAGTACATTTTCTTTCAATTTCTTATACGAAATTATAAGAAAATTGCTTTTGAATTTCTCATGGAAATTCATAATGGCTGTTCTGCTTTTGACAATGTACTTGAATAGAACTTTTCTAATTTTCACAGTATTTTGAACAAGAAAAATAATTAATTGCAATTTCGAGGCACACTTTGCTGATATTGTTTTATTAAACATTTTAAAATCAATCTTATTTTTCAAAAAAATAATATTTAAGTATCAATGAATTTATTAGATCTATTACTTATCTTTCGTTGGACTTTTGTTTAGAATCACGATGGTTATAAACAGTTAACCAATCAGAAATTAATCTGTGAATTAATTCTTAAATATAAGTGTCATATTACTTCGTGATCATATAATAGGTAACTGACAATATTTTATGAAGAATTGTATTTTGAGGTGAAAATTAAAACGCATTATAATCTTTCAAGCCATTTCAAAATCATAGATGAAAATTAAAATATTCTTCAGCCGGAAAAGGCACATTTGCTTTAATAATGAAGAAGGAAGTAAATTTTCTTGAATAATGCTAACCATTATGTATGAAAATATTTTTGAATGATTTTTTTCTTTTAGTTTCTAACATAAACGCCCTAAAGCATCAAACCAGAAATATATAATCAGCAGTGATGTGAACTAGAAAAAAAATTCACATTCGAAATAATTCATTAACTTCCTGAAGCGTTAAATCATCAAATTAGTTTATCAATGTGATTTTGGATGTCTTTCAAGTCACATAATTTCATTCCTCAGTATAGTTTAAATTTTTGATGATAACAAAATAAATTCAGCCATATAAAATTAACCCTTTATAAGGTCGTGGCAAGTATACTTGCCACCAAACTCATGGATTTTTAAATGCAATTTTTAAGGTTGGCATAAGTTCTCGCGAAATTTTTCATTGAGACGATCTCTTAAATGTTCGAATTTCTTATCTCAAACCAAAACGGAGAGTCATGACCTGATAATTAATAAAATTAATTAATTAAAATTAATGTCATTCAATAATAAAAATGAATTTCTTTACTTACATAAATCTCAATTTCAAAGTTATTTTATTACAGCACTACTAGAAAAAAATTGCCCTTTAAAACAACAGTGCATTTTAAATCAAAGACTAGTCATTCGTTAAAAACTAATATATAGAATGATTATTAATTCGAAACTGAATAAGTTTTTGCATATTTCGCAAAGAGGAAAATGTTTGAACAGAAAGAATTTGAATGTAAATGCTTTGATACAAATCTATAATTCAAATTTGGTGACAATGGTTAGTTTTTGTATTAATTTAAGGTGAATGTCAGATTTTTTAAGGTCATGTTATTCTGGTTGGTTATAAATATAGAGAGAAAGGAAAGTATTATATCAATATTTCTTAAAAATGATGTGGGAGGAAGTTTTCAATTAGGAATGAGAAGAAAAATGATGTCACAATTTATTCGGTTTTTCTTAGAAACTTTAACTTGCATTTGAAAAAATAGCTAATAAAATAAATTGGGAAGAACATAAAAAATTTACTTTAAACGCTAAAAATTACAATGCAAATAGAACTTTTCTCGAGAAATTTTTATAATGAGAAGATACTTTAATATCAATTTTATGTTCTATGAATTATTTTCCCAGATATATAACTTATTTCTTTGTGATGATAACTCCTTTCTTCTTTTTATTCAACTCCGTAACGAATTAAAATGATATAAGGAAATGAAATTTTAGAATAAATTTTGAATGATAACTGAAAATATACCTCTGTCATTTTTTCATCGCATGAAGTATTGTAGATTATTATTTTAATAGAAATATTTCTCTTAATATAGAAATAAATTTGTCTCTTAATATAAATATTTCTAATATTCTAATTTAAAGAAATATTTCTCTTAATTATCAAGAAATAATAATTGCCGTGTCTGATAATGATGCAGATTGTTCATGTATGATAACAAGATACAATTATCTATCATAAACTCGATAAGAACACAAATTCAAAGAAAGCTCATCTCATTTCAATTGATATTTTTCTAAAAATTAAATACTATTTTTAAAATTTTTCATAATTCGCTTTGAAAACCAATAATTAAGCGAAATTACAGAATCTAACATTTGATTAGTGGATTTCTTTAAAAAATACGAAAGTTGAAAAGCGAATATGACTTTCTATAAAAAATGCATAATTAGCTTTCGTTATATGATAATTTAATCCATTCTATAAGAAATCTATTAGTCATCTCTAAATCTCAGAAAAATATTAAATAAAAAAATCAAATTAAAAATTGCACAGATTTCCCAAGATCACCCAACTCCTTTTTGTTTAAAATGACAGAACCATTGCCTCGAAAAAGAATTGATCTGTATACTTCTCTTGCTTGTAAAGGAAATTATAATTTGTCAATTAACTTTCAATTTTTAGTCGTGGGAAAGGAATACAAGTCCAATTCATAGAAACGTATTTATTAAAAACATGATGATAATGCGATGCAGCACTTAGGCATATGCTCAGACTGGTAATGCGATACACACAGATAACTGATTTCAGCATACTACAACTCGTCAGCGTACCACAACTGAACTGAACCACAAATGAACCAATGTTTCGTAGAGGAGGAGAGTAAAATACAAGCTAGCGAAACGACAGTGCCAGTCAGCAATGCTGTATATGCATAAACTGCTATCGTTCGAAATGCTTGCATCCAACACAATTTATTCAGAATGAATTTTCAATCTATTCAGAACGTATTTTATTTTTCACTTAATTTATACAATTATTTTTAAGAAGCGTTCGTTTCTTTACTGTTAATCAAAATTCAATTATAAACTGAAAAATGGTATTCGCTGATTATAAATTTCAATCAATAACCGGAAATGCAAATATTTATATTCACTATCTACAACTTTACAGAAAATTTAAGATTTACATGCAAAATTACGGATAAATACACAAATTAGGTGCTGACAGTGTGTTGCACAATTGAAAATGCAGAAATTCACACATAAATTATAGTCTTTGATTGCGTGATTTCTGAAAGTCACGAATTGCAGAAGTTTTTATTTAAATGATAATTTTAAGTCATCATTTCAGCAAAAGCCCAAAATAGCAGTTAATAGGTATAATCGATGAGCCGCTACTACAGATGAAGATCAATAAATAATGAATAATAATACAAATGAAATAATCGTTCGTTAAGCCAACAACCAAAGCATATGACATTCGTAAACGTTGGTTTCATTTAGATACGATAGAGATGCAAATAAAATGGTATTTTTTATTATTTTCAGCTAATTGAAGACACATTTAATTATAATATCATGGAAACTGCAAAGTTTACCTTTGTGATTTTTCAAAATCGTAGAAATATATCCATGATGCGTAAATGTGTATGTAGTCATAATTCACATGACTGAGCATCTTCCATTATTTTTTTCCGCCATACAATATAAAATTATAATTTAGCGCCTGACACTTAGAGAGATAATTCAAAAACATCAAAATAAAGGAATCCTCTCAAACAATAACATTAAAAGGAGCATGATAAATATTTAATAACTTTTGAAGTTAATACGTGTAGTTCACAGGGTAGAATAAATTTAATGCGGCAGACATTGAAAGCCAAACCAAAATAATTATAAGGTTTTCTATCTGGCCCTCAAATTAAGATTTATAATGATTTTTTTATTATCTGGCACGTTAATCAGGTGTTTATCCGATAATAGTTTTGAAAGCTAAACGTCTTAAATATACAGATTTTAATATGAACAACTTAAAACAAAAAGCATGAAATTTCCCTTTAATTAAGAAAAGAGGAAATAGGTATATTAACAAAAGTATAACATTGAGAACATACAAGGTACAACAGCAAATGAGTTAAAGAGAGAGATAAAAATAATTCAATAATTATAGTTTTCAAAAAACTAATTTTTTTACTTTGTCAGAAGATAATCTTGTTTTTTGTCATTTTAAGATCAGTACCAATATCGAAAAAATGAGTTGTCATGGAACGGATGTCACAATCATGCAAAAAATCTTTGTGACTAGTTTTTTTTAATATCGAAAATTGTACCTCTCTTCTCGCCACTATTTTAAACGTTCTTTAATAAGGAAGTACCTACACACTTCAGGGATCATTCTCGATCGAGATGTTCCTGCACGCGTGTATGATGCTGAAATCCTATCGTATCTTTTCCACAAAATTAATGCATTACATATCAATCTCACACATACCAATCCCAGCTCGGGATTACCGCCTTCCAATACACTAAACTACTTGTTTCTGTTCTTTCCATCCCGTCCCTTCATACTTCAAAACCACGGCCACATGCACTTCACCATCATACCTCTATCGAAAACGGGATGCTATCCCCAACCCGGAACTATATGAATTTGATATTTTGTATCATATGATACATGTATGATGTTGATACTTTGTATCAGCCCACGAAAAGGAACGCGACGGAAGCGATTACTTATCGTTTTCATTCGAGTCCGAGAAATGATACCGATTACCTTATACTTTTGGTCTGTATCATTTAGGTGTATCTGATACTTTTGTGTATCTAAAACAGAGTATCAAGTTGATACAGTGTCACCCGACCCTACTATCCTGCAAATATGCAGACTCTGAATCCGTTCTGAACGTATCTAACGACATGTCCGAAAAAGTGCGTTTCAGTTTCGAACAGTTGGACTAAAATGCGTACAAATCACTCACTATCGCTGGCCTTGATGCTGAATGATTTAACCATAATTTATTGTAGCAGTGTTTCGAAGTTCTTGATAAATGTAGGAATGCATTGAAAGGATAGTGATGGATCAAGCCGGAAGTTTAACTTACCGTCCACTCAAAATCATTCATTTCAAGTCAAACATCAGAAGAATTTCTGAAGCACAGGTTTATGCCTATCAACTACCGTTTCAGTAATATAAAAAATCTTTGACAATTTGTTTATAATCGTTTTATCGATATGATTTCAAGAGTTTCTGAAAGAAAGCATATGACTTGTGTTCTGCGATGTTCTAAACACGCATAAAAATGAAAAGTCGCAAGAGAAATATCGTTTAATGCTTTCGAAGAAAATGTGTTGTATTGTATATTACAAATAATAAAATAAGATTTTTTTAGCAAACATAAAATTTAAGTAGATTTATCTATTCTTTCTCTATATTAATGCTCATAAATCTATATATTAATACGTGAAGAGAAAAATTTGTACCCCTTTTTAAGGAAACTGCGCTCTCATAGGAGTGCGAGGTTTGGCATAGTTAAAGTTCATATGGAGAAGGAGTGCAGAAAGATAAAATTTATGTAATGCTGATAGAACTTATAGGTAATTTTCACCATTTTGTGGCTGTCTGCCGGGTTTTCGGAGTTAGCTGATCGTTGGACCCGTATGCTATCGCATTGCACTACATCGATGTTGTTGCAGGCTGCACTCGCTGGTTCCTGATTGTTCCTGGGCCTGACCTCCCTTGAGGAGCTTATGCGGAGTGGATGATTTGTATTTGATTTAATCCCCCGCAGTGAATGAAGAAGGAGTGGAGAAAGATAAAATTTATGTAATGCTGATAGAACTTAAAGTTAATTTTCACCATTTTTTGACTGTTTGCCGGTTTTTTGGAGTTGCTGATCGTTGGGCACGGATGGCCATCTCATTGCACTACGTCGATGTTGTCGCAGGCGGCACTCGCTGATTCGTGATTGTTCCTGAGCCTGACCTCCCTTGAAGAGAATATGCGGAGTGGTTGATTTGTAATTGATTTAATCCCCCTGCAGGGAAATCCACTCCAAGAGCGAGTTTATTTAGATTATTTATAAAAACACTCTTCTGAGTAAAATGGAAAATGCAGATGACTTAAATCTGTGAATGTCAAGCACATATTAGTCTGTGGTCAAACAGTCGCACAGAGTAGAGATTGTCTCTAAGGAATTTATATATAGCATGTATTACTAATACATTCAATTAAATAAAATAAAACATTCATCGAATGTCAAACTCATAAAAGTCTGTGGTCAACAGTCCGACAACATTTATTTTTTAACGCCCGGTTTTTTTTTGTTTCAATAAAAAAATAACCTCAATAACGTTCAAACTTAAAAATTTAATGAATTACGGTTGAATTTCGGCGCTGGTCGACCTCTAGTATTTAATATTAGATGCAACAAAATCGTAAAAATTGATTCACCTTCTAAAAGATGACATATGAAACAATAGAGGCAAACAGCGGCGATTTTCTTATACTGACATAAAAAGGTATGTTAACCCTATAGTTCAATCGAATTGTCATAAAAAGTATCAAAATATGGAAAAAATACATAACAGCAATGTTATGGCTTTCAGTTGTTAGGTCGGCCACAAAAAACATGCCACAATATTTTTTTGTAGTCCACCCAACAACTTAGGACAAAAAATTGCTATTATGTATTTTTTCCATGTTAAAGAACTATGGACTACTATGAAAATTTTACTACAACTACTATGGACACATGGACTACTATAGAAATTTTTCCATTCATAATAAATGTTAACTTTCATTTAACTTCTGCTTTGCTCACTTATTTGTAAATTTCTTTCAGGTAAGAATTCTTCGAAATGGTTTTCTTTTATCTAAGCAGAAATATTTGATTTTTCCAAAAATGATAAATGTTTAGTAAATTTATATCTCGCTATTCCGATATAGTTTCAAACAAATGTCCAATGAAAGGATAATTAAAACCACACACGAACGAAAATTATTTCGGTCATTTTAGAACAATATGATTTTGGGTTACGTTTTTCATGTTTTATTTCCAATACCAAATTTAATAATTTAATGTACTTCTGTTCAAGATACTAAAATTCGCAAGAATGCATCAATGCTTGATAAAATTTCAGAATTAGTAAAAGAGTACTGTTACTCGTGTACTGTTTAGAAACTACACGAGGAATAATGATGAACGGACCACGTAATTTAGATCTTTGTAAGAAAGGGTTCTTTGTGAGATAACATTTTCAGTATAAAAGTTCGAACACATATGCATGAATTTTTTCTCTTATGAAATGCTAAGCTTTTACAAACCAAAATTCATCTTTAGCGTTAATTTTTCAATTATGCCTTTGCGAATCTGTTAAATTACATTCCAGATGTTTCATCCTAATATATTTATTGTGAAAGAAGAAAAAATATGCATGAATGTTGAGATGAAGCTTCAGAGCAAAGAAACAATGCATATAAAATTAATTCGAAAAGAAATTGCTTAAATGTAAAAAAAAATATTATAACAAAATAAATCTGAAAAGAAATTGCCAAAAAAAAAATATTATAATAAAATAAATACCACTGAGGCAAGAGAATTTTAGCTAAGCAACCCAGGGCTCTACTGAGATTTTATACTGAAATAGAAGGCCAAAAGATTATCAATATCTTCTAAACGTGTTAAATTTTTACCAAACCTTCAATTGAAAATTATGTTTTCACCAAAATGTTATTAACACTGAAGGAGAATGCGAAAAGCTGATTGCTATCTTTCTTCCAAGGAATTGATTTTATTTCTTAAGCTTATTTTAGCTAATTTCAAAAAATCTCACTTGACTGATTTGAAATGCTTCAGATCCAAAATTTTCTAGTAATCGTATACAGTAAGGTTTGTCAAGTCGTACTTCTTAAGGAAAAAGTCTACAACTGTATGTTAAATGAAGGATTATATTTTGCATTATTCTACAACTTCTATGAATACTGCAAGTATTTTTAGAAGAAAGCTCAAAATACAATTTAATACATGTCGAAGGAAATAAACAAACTGCAAAGTAATAAATATCATTCAAAATATCCAGATCTTTAAAGTCGTACCACTCCATGTCCCAAGCTTTCCACCTCTGCGATCAAAACAGCTGTGATCATGTATTACTTGAGTAAACATCTGGTCTTGAGTTAATCCCTATCAACCTCTTCTTTCTCTGTTTCATATTCATAAGGTTTACTTAGTTCTAGATATTGCATGGTTGCTAAAAATTAGAAAAAAAGCACATTTTAATATTATATATTAAAAAGAACCTCCTATTTCTATAAATGATACGTATCTTTAATGTGCAAGAGATATCTTATAATTGGTGTACAAATTTAAGTTACTGTTTAAGGTACTATTCTTATGCAACGCCACGGAAAGATTTTAAATAAGTAACAAAAAGAATGAATCGAACCAGAGCGTCATAATTAGTATTAAACAACTGTTCAAATAGTACAGAATGAGCACCCCAAGAAACAGCCTTACACATACAAAATGTTACAGAAATACAAAGTTACACAAACAGGTGAAAAAACTTGTCAGAGTTGGCTGCACAGTCTAATTTTAAAATGAACAACATTATGATGTAGTCATCAGTACTTTGTCTCTCAAAGTGTTGAAGACTGAGAAACTACAAAGTCACTGGTATAACTGGCTGTGGTACTACTAAGGATCCTTACGCAACTATTGAAAAATCAAATTATGTTATTTACTACTCCCTACCTACTAATAGAAAATAAATATGAACTTTCGTATATCACTAAAATTTTGGAAGTAAATTCTTTAAAAGGTTTCATCAAATAACATTTATGGAATATTATATTTGTAGATGTTCTTCAAAATAATATTTAAATAATAGATATAAGGTACAAATATAAACTTTGATAAATATTCAACTTCCGTAATAGCAAAAACTCATTAACATCATATTATCTAAAAGGGTATTGGTCTTCACCTGTGACTTTTGTTCAACAGATACAGCATACATTATTTCAACCTGGTCCAGTTCTGTTGTATTCTTTCAGCAAGTAGAAAATTTCGCTGTTTTATTCTTGAGTTTTGGAAATGTTGATATATCTGTATATAAGACACAACATAAACTTTTCGATAAGACATTCAACCTGTGACTAATGTACCTATTATTAGTGAAGCGGTGAAATGTTACATGGTAATAAAAAATTGCTACATTGACAAAGATGAAAATGCAACAGGAAATTTAAGAGACATACTTGAGATCACTTCTTTCCACATAATCTAAATATACGTAGGTATATCTGAAACGTACACCCACCCTGTGTAAACCGGTTTGGTAAAAATCACGTCCCCACCATTGAGTTACTTTCCTTTTACTATTATCTTAAAGATAACTTTTTTCAGATGAAGGTTTGGAAAACAAATTTGATGCCAAATCTGTTCTTTTACGGAGTGGCTTTCTTAGACTTCCTACGTGAACGTTTGGCAAATCTGAGTTTTATGAGCAAAGGAGTATTGCCAAGGCAGAAATACGACACCACTCAGTCATCACAGGGCATTTTCGTCGGATAGCTTCACACGATAAGTTATTTCTTTTTCGAAATAGAAGAACACTTATCTGACTGGCTTTCCAGACAGTGATGTGAAAACAGATACCGAGCACTGACTCAATTGTCATGGTTGTGGATTGCAATAAGCCGGATTGTCGCCTGTCATGCGTCCAGAAAGCCAAATTGATTTGAGAATATGGGAAAGTGATATTCAAGTATGGCTCTTAAATACTTTTGTATATTCTGGTCAATCGGTAATATTTTCTTTTTTATTACTCTCTTGTAAAACATTTTTTTGGAGTATGTCCTGTAGTATTAATCCAACGTTGATGAATGTCCTAGTATCTTGCAATCGAAGCAAGAATATATGGTTGTTATCAAAAAAAGATAAAAAAGTTAAATAATGAATTACTGAACCTGAATTGCTGCTACCCTGAATTTGATTTTGTATAATAAAACTACTTAAACTGGATTTGATAAGTATAAGTTTGTTGATCATTTACAGAAAACCTAGGCAGAGTAATAGAAAATAAAAGATATTTTTTAAAAATTTGTATATTATTCTTATTTCTGCTATATATTTAAAGGTTAATTAATGTTTAAAATATTCGAAAAAATACAAATTCACGATTTCGAAGACTTGTACAATCGTCTCATAAAAATTATGAGAGGAAGTCACGCATAATAAGTAATGAATTATTATCATAGCTACCTCCCAAAAAAAAATTTAATAATATTTGAAATGAAATAATTCAGTATTAAATTGGATTATGGTTCGAGAAAAAACACTTCAGTACTTCAGTTATGGTTAAGTTTGCTCTGGTTGGCAAATATGACGAAACATATTTTTATTTCTTAACAGAAACAATTTATATATTTATACCTACACATATAATCTTCAATTTCATATTTTATATTTATTCAGAAACATGCAACCAATTCAACTTTACTTTTAAAAAATAATGTTTTCAATTTTGGTTTTCCAATCTTATAGGAAGGAATATGGATTTGACGATTCTTTGAGTCATATATAGTGATCGTAATTTGCGGTATTTTTGTTGACTTGACTTATTTGGAATTAAATCGCAGTGTTATGGCAAAATTATTTTCCTTTTATTAAATTTTGACAAAAAAATAAATAAAGTTATAAATATTGTTTTCACCCTTATATGATGTGTACTGATGTTAATGATTTATCTTATAGCATATATAGTTGTCATAATTTGGTGGTAATTCAAGACTATTTGGAAAGTGGGATCTCCTCTGTTTGGACAAGATGATTTCATTCATTAAAACTAATATATTAAAATAAACTCGATAAGTTCGTTCGGAAAAAGCCTGATCTGAAAAAATTACAATCTGGATAACTTGTTGAAAAACGACATTTGTTAACTCTAATAAATCACCACAAATGAACTCCACAAATTCATTTTCTTTTTATTTTATTTCGATTTGAGGAATATCTTCTAATCTCTGCATTGTGACAAGTTTAAGTATTATCAGCATGTTCCTATTTTAATGTTGCATCATTTTGTCTACAATTACAGCAAATAGTATCAATTATATGTTTGCTCCTTTCTACAATATTGCGAAATTTTTCTTTTGCTTTCATAATGCAACGTCTTTCTGTGCACCGCTTGCTTTTGATAAAATGAAACGGATGAAGAAATTAGTCACATTTTCTGAGAGAGAGTATATAACAAGCAAAACAAGAAGAGGCGATATGACCCGGTTGGAAAAATTCTGATGATTGGTTTTCTTTCCGAAATAGTTTTACATTTACTTTTTCTGTAACGTTATGCATCCCAAGATCACTCTCTTATTATGTCTCTTGGATACAATTTAAGAACTGATTTATGAAATGTTACTGGCTAAAGGTCTTTTCATATTCTATTTGTGCTGACAAAATAGAATAAATACGATAGTTTTGGCACATTATTATTCCATATATGCTATAATATAAGAAGTATTTTGAAACATCGGATCTAGCTTTAATCGAAAAGTATTAATTGCTTAAAACATCCTTCTGCTTTATTTGTGGCATAAAATCATTTGTTGAACATATTGATAAAGAAATTGGCCTACTTGTATTTACATCCATTAATTATTTAACTCTATATGATGTCACGTAAGCTATCTTGATAAATCCAGGAAGATTCTCTCAAAAAAATACAAGATAATATATCTGCTGTGGACATTTTTTGAACACCTTTGTCTTATTATCGGATTATGCACAGTTTCAACAGTAACAGAAGCCCTTGATGAAATTTATTTCTAAAAAATTTTAAATATGAAAGATGATAAGAAATCCTACAGACATGTTCAGTTACTATGTTACCTGGAGAAAGGCATTATTTAACAATGTGGGGTATTTTTCCTGAAAAGGAGTATAATCTCTTCTAGTATCAGTGGAGCTATAGTTTACTTATTCTATTACTTTTTTCACAGTTTAGTTTAAAACCAGGCTGTAGTTTGATATGAATTAGAAGAAGAAAGTTCAGTAATTCTTCTTAATTGTACTCTTATGCTCAAGCAAATGTGATGAAAAGAATTTATTTTATTGGTTGATTGTATTTACGTGTAGAGAAAGGTACATGGTTTTACATGTAATTAATATTTCCCTTACATGTGCATCGAAAACAATGAAATTATCAAGGCTGTTCCTTTTAATGCTATGACGAATAGATATTAAATTGTTACATGGTTTAAGTATAAAAAAGTGTCGCTTCCTATTTAACCCAGTAGAATACTCCAGTAGAGAAAAGTAAGTAATCCACATAAAAAACGGATGCCAAAAAAATCTCAGACTAATTCTTTTGAAACAGAATTAGAATAATTTAGTTAGTAGAAGCTTTATGACATAAGCAATAGAGATCTTTGAGTGGTTTGATACTAAAGGCAACTAAATTTCTCAAATTTTTTATGAGTCTGCCAGATGTTCCGGACTGATCCATATTCAAAAGCGTGAGAAATGGTCCATTGGTAATTAGTCATACAGAAAAAGATTATTAAAAGGCTCAGATTAAAAAAGGTTTGGGTACATCTAAAATAAGAAATGGTAAGATTTTAAGATACTGAAGAATTTGTAGAGAAATTGAAGATAAGATATTGATGTATGGCAAATTATACGAAGAATTTCACGAGCTCTTGAACAACAACGTCTCATCTTACTCAGTTAAATTTGGCCAATTTTAGACACAAGAGAATTAATTATTGCAGCAAAAAACTGCTAACGGTTGACTAATTTCAGCAAAAAGAAGTTTGGATGGTAATTGAGTTTGTGTATACTGAGGAACCATATTTTGGAATTAGGCAGAAATTTGCGCAGAATTAAGTCTCCAAATCTTAAAGACCTGATTTCAGCTTTCTCAATTACAAAGATAATATATCTGACAGAAACATAAACACACTCTGTACATTGTGTGAGGAAAAACGGTAGCTGAGAGTAAGAAATAAACTTGTAAGCAGGTGGTTTATACTTATATTTGACGAGAATTTTCAAATGTATATTTATCCATGCTATATTTAGTAAACAAATGCTTTTACTATCTTTTACTACCTATCTTATGAAAAATATATCAAGATTCAACTATCCTTGAAAAAATGAAAGTCCAATCACAAATTTATTTAAAAAATTGATGATCAGGTAAAAATTGTTTGAAAATTGAAATTGCAAATTAAAATAACCATGAAGTTATAACGGTGAAAAAAATAATTCATTTTTTATCGATTTGCATAACTCTTGTAAGTGGTCTAAATATTCTAGTATAATCACAAATCTTTGGAATGAATTATACCTTGAGAAGTTTTAAATAAATAATTAACTTATATGTTAAATTTCATGCTACTTTAACAAATGTTCTAATGCTCTATATATATTAAAAACTAAAAAAATAAAAACAGAGTTATTAAGCATGAAAATTTTTTACAGAAAATGTATTATTTAAATGAAAAAAATATTATTACTGGCTTAATCTGACTCATCTTTCATTTCTCATGAAATTATTATTAAGACTTTTTATAAATCAAAAATTTAATTAAATGTATTCAATTAAAAATTAATTAAATTAAAAAAATAATTAATTAAATTTTTTTTACCTGAAACCATAAGAAAACGACTTCAAAATTTCTGGTTAACATCTCAAAATCCCATTTGACAATTCAATTTGAAAGAGAATTGAGTCTTTTATATTTGCATTATTTTTAATAAGCAAAAGAATCTTGCTCAATGGACAAAATTTTTGTGATTTCTTAAAATAAATATTAGAAAAATTGTTCTTATTTTCCAAAAAAAAGTATATTGAAATATCCATGAATATAGTAAATCTTCGAATGTTGATCATTTTAATACCCAAGTGTTGAGAACAATGGTTACAAAACAGTAAAACAAATTGAGGCTGTCTTAAATTACCCCAATTATAAAATTTTACAATAATAATGTATCGCCATATAGGAAGCTAACGTCGATCTGTTGTATTATTTATTCTAGAGTATGAAAGCAAAAACATTTTGGAACATATAGAAACGATGTAATACAAAAAATCTCCAATCGAATAAATACACAATGAAAAGGAAAGCAAATTTCTTCTTTTTAATAAAGTTCTATCATATACAAATAACATTTTACCTTTTGGTGTTTCAAACTCCTGTCATGAATGACCTGGAAGCATCCTGAGAGATAGGATTACATGTTCAGTATTCGGGACAATTTTGCAGATTTTTTTTATTTAAATTCTCTCCGAGTATGACCACTGCTCAACTTTCGGACATGTAATTTAATAGATATTCACATTTTATATTGACGATTCGTTCTGAGGGGCAATTAGGGAGATTAATTCATAAATCGATGAAACAAAAAGTTTTTGGTTACCTGCTTTTACAAATACTGATAATAAACGCAACTAGAAATGGTAATGTTTAATGTGGATAATATTTACAGAATTTTCGTAACTCGTTAATAAATGTTTGAGAAGATATAAGATTTTCTGAAATCTCTGGCCTTTTCTGTCTGTTTTTTTAAAGCTTATAATATAAATATTAGTTTTCGTTATAATATACGAAACTTACTGAAAAGATTGGCACAGTCAGAGAGCATTTTTGAAAAATATTACTTGAATATTATTAGAATTATGAGTACTTTTAGTAAAATATTGTTTGTCAAGTATCGCGCGAACATATAATGTTTTCACAACTTTAAAGGAGAGAGATAGCAATCTCTTACATAATTCGTTCAATATCGATATAATTGGTGAGAGTCGGCATTATAACGAGCATCAGCCCCATCGAAGAGGTGCCGCGTTATTTAGGGCTCTTACAACAAACGATATTTTAACTGCATATCTCTTTAAAATAGTTGGGGCTTAGAAATTGCAGTGGCTGTAGAACTTACTGAATACCCAAGCGAAGACCCCACTGCCACGTGCAGCAACCTAACTCCACCCAGTTAGTACCATAACAAAAAATTTTAATAATACTATATTATTTATTGATTATTAACAAGTTGCATATTGCAATTTTACTGCAAAACGATATTTTTAAATATATTCTTTATGGCGTTATTCAATTAATTTCTATTAACGATCTAATTAATTATTCAACGATTTTTTTCATTCCATTTAATTTCTTCTTAAAATTTACACTTACATATATATTTTTTTTATCTTGTTACGAATATTAGATGTGTTCATGTATCTGCAAAATTCTAAATCCACTATACAATCTAATATAACTATTTCTAAAGTATTATAAGTTTAAAATATCAATTTAAAATAACCCTTATCTTTTAGTTTTTCCTTCAGATACAGGAGCTTCAAAAAAATTCTGTCTGTCAATGTTGATATCTTCTTATCACTAATGATATTGAACTGAATTTTTTTATATAAGTTTTCCATATATAAGGGTTTTAAAAGTTGTGAAAGAAAATACACTATGTTTTATGTACAGTGCTGCAAACATTATTTACTAAAAATGCTCATAATTCCTGTAATATTCATAAATTATTCTCCAAAAAAGTTTCAAATGTTTTCCAATATATTGTCATCTTTTAAAAGTTTCGTATAATATAAATAGAAAACTGTGTATAAGTTATACAAAAAACAGATGGAAAATTTGAGAGTTTTTAAGAAAACCTTATATCTTCTCGAACATTTGTACTGAGTTTATGAAAATTCCTGCAAATATTATCCATAATAAATGTCATATTTTGAAAGTTCTCATTTTGTTACCAGTAGGAAAGAGGGGTTAATTAAAACCCTTTGTTTTCATCTGCCTAGGATTTGTCTCCTAATGCCCTCTGTATCCGAATCTTTCAATGTAAATGAGTTACTGTCTATAATTTACATGTCCGAAGTTTCAAAGGAACATCGAACCACCTGGAGAAAGTCTAAAAAAGATAAACTGTGAAATCTGTAAAGTGTCCGGATACTTTTGGGTATAGTGTATGTTTTGGTGACAGTTTGAATGATAAAAATTCTTCGAATTATGAAAAGTACTTATTAAAGTGGCCAACGATTAATAAATAAATAAGTTTATCTAATGATACTTAAAGTCTTCTTCAAGCTTTAATAACACTCCAGAGAAGAATAAATCTTGTGGAAAAAAAACTATCCAATTTTTTCCAGATGCTATATCTACATCTTTTATCACTTCAGCATGAATTTACCAACATTCTTGAATAATTAATTCTAATGATACAAATGTAGACAATTCTTCAAATACGCCTTGAAAACTGAGAGAGAGTAATGGAGAAAATTACCTTTCTTTCTAATAATGCGGTAAGTGATCAGCAAGACAACAACATATAATTCCATATCACAAACTCATCAAGAAACAAAACATTACTTAGAGCTTAACTCTTTACTACACATTTTCTTAAAAAAACAATTATTATTTATTTAAAAAAAAAATTACTTACTGATCTGCAATACCTTGTCGAAATTATTCACTATTATTTTATTAGTGGAATATAGAAAGTAAGTCTTCGTAGTCTTAAAAAAGTGAAAAGACTTTCTATAAAATTACACAATTATACTTTTGTGTGTCTAGCCTAATTCTTATTTTTAAATGCTCCTTTGACAGTGTAAAAGGACGTTATAAGTAACTTCCAAAATTCCAGTTGATATTCACAAAAATATTTTAGATAAGTGGGATTAAAAATCAACCAGACGTCGCACGATTAGCCAATCTTTGAGACGAAAGCCACTATCTGGCTCAAAGGATTTAGTTGTTCATTACCTGCTGATTTCCTGCAATTGAAAGTTAAATTTGAAGTTTTATTCTAAAACAAATTTTCTAAAATCTTTAAAAATAGATGAATTAAAACTTAATTCCTGAAAATTGATATTGATTTTCAATGCTTCTGCATTAGATATTGAGTTGAAGTCATCATGCATATCATGCCATGGCATATCAATTTTACTCATAATAAGAAATAAGAATTGTACTTTTTGTAAATTGTTATCCATTATTAGAAATATCAATGGATGAAATCTCTATAATTCAGTTAATGCTTAAAATTACTTTATACTAATAGTGAAATAAAATAAATATTTAGAAAAAAACAAAATTAATTACACACATTGTTGTCTTGATTATAAATACAAAACCTTTCGTAATGAATACTGATGTAAAATAGTTTCACAATTCAAAACTTTGTCAAAGCAATCATTTTTTAATATTTATTTCAGTAAATATTTTTACCTTTTTTTTTATAAGACGAGTATGGACTTACCGATTTTGAATCTCATTTGAAATATTTTTTGGGCGTGTATTATAATAAGCGACCATATGGATATTAATATTCCTGCTTGCAATGGAAAACATTTACTCTCCACTATCTTTTTAAACCAGCATCAATCGAATATAAATTTCACAAGTTCAGTGAAAAATTAAATAACGAGAGATTTATTTACTTTAAGATTCACTCCCAAACAAATCCCGGTCTGTATATCTATTTTATTTTATTTCGTCAGAATATGTTCTAATAATCCACAGAAATTTGTCACAGAAATAGCTTAACAGCATATTATTTTTACTATTTCATCGTTTTGTTCTTGCGATTACAACAACAGTATCAGTGATGATAAATAATTGTTCCTGCATTAATGAAATTATCTTTGGTTCTTAAATGCAACGGCCTTTAGACACTGCAATCCATCTCTTATAAAATGAGACGAATGAAGAATGTGAAATTACTGAAGTATAAAAGCAGTATATCGACATGACCTTGTTGAATTTGGATTATTACAATCTTTCTTAAATTTTTTCACATTCTCTCATTTACGTTATGGAAAGAAGACAATTTTCTATTTTCTTCGTACAAATTCTTAGAAGTTAGATTTCTGAATATCGCAGCTTACTATCTTTTCATATTGTGCTAATGCTGATAAACAACAATTATAATTCTCGCATATTATTATCTCTGCTAAGTATGCTAGTCATATACATACTTTAAAAAAGATTTTAGTAGTTCATACAAGCAACCCTTTTAACTACGAAATATCTTTTCAATCTTATTTGGTCCATAAAATCATTTTATCGAAAAGATTAATAAGGAAATTATTCATTCGTATTCACATCCACCCTATACAATTGGGGTCTGATGTGTCAAAGTGTTGTATATCATGATAAATCCAGAATATTTTTTCACAGAATACAAAAGAGTATTTCTACTTTGGGTATTTCACCCCTGGTTTATTAGCAGTCACATTTCATCAGCTTCATGTAAACTAGCTAATTGATGAAATTTATTTCGAAATCTTTAATTGGCGCATATTGATAAAAGAAATGCTACTTCAAAACATCTCAGTTGCTTATGTTGTCTGAGGAAAGGCACATGGCATGTGGGGTATATTTCCTATCAAAAGGGACATAGATTGTCTTCAGTAATCAGTGGTACAAGCTTCACTTTAAGTGAATACTCCTTCCACAATTTAAGTAACTAACAGAAGTTGTCTCCAGAGAATAACTTATCTACTAGAAGTGAAAAATTGTTCAAAGGATGTTCTTTAGAACTGCTGTTCTCAAATCTGAAGGCATAAATATCTTTCTGTGTGTTCTAAAGTCTCTTAATTAAGAAAACTCTCTATTCATTCCGATTTTCTGATTACTGAAAATCATTTTAAACACTAACTGCTGCTAAACACTTTGCTTGCTGTTTGAAATGCCATTAAAAAGCATAGTATTGATTTATTTAGGTTATTTTGTTTTATTTCTTTGTAATAGGCACTGAAAAGAAGAAAATATTAGGTTCAACTAAGCATAAGATGAAATAAAAATAAAGATTGATCTGGAAACAATTAGTTAATCATTTGAGTAGAGTTTAAATGGCTGTGGTGTGTGGTGAATATTTGTAGCTGATGGAGAGCAAATAAAATGCAAATTCGTTCTATCGTATCTATGATGTAATTTTGTAAAATCAACCAATCCTGAAAATGTTCAGAACTCTTCCAGATTTTAGAAAACAGAAGAATCTAGACACAAAATAAGCATAAAGAATAGCAATAAAATAAGAATTGAATAAGAATAATCTAATAGTGCTTTTATAAAAGAAGAAATAAATGATGCTTATTATTAGGCTAAGTCAAGAATACACTAGATAATTATGTACAATGGATATCCAATACAAGAGGAATGTGCTCCTGAAGAAACGTACTGATTAGTCAACCGTGCCAATTCTGCTCTGCAAGTAATTTTTTAAGAAATTTACAATGGTTGAGATGATTTTGAGTAAGTGATGGACTTGTAACTTTGAAGTTATATACAAACATAAGAAATAACTATTAAATCGGTCAGAAATATTTGCTTCTAAATTAGTTCCTAAAACTAAAATCGTTGTTTGCTATCGTTAATAATTATAGACATCCAGAGGAGCAGGAAACAGAGCTAGAAAAACAATATTCCTTGGAGTCAAGAAAACGAAGTAGTCACCGCATTTAACGAATATTTGATGGTATCTAAAAAATCTATTCCATATATGTACACTATGTTCTTCTTCTAATCTGGTATATTCTTCTTCACTCTTTATTGAAACATAAGGAATTGCTTTTTGAATTTCTCAAGTGAAATCGAATCGCTTTTTCTTTTTTGGCATATGACTCAAAAACGTTAATTTCAATAGACTATTCTCTTTTTCACTAGCATTAAAAATTTTACTCAATGTGTGAGAAACTTCTGTATGTTGTATTATTTTTTATTGAAACATTTTAAATTCAATTCATTTTTAAAAATAATATTAAGTTAAATGAATCATGTTAGATTCATTTCTTGTCTTTCTTGACTTCTTTTCAGAATCACATGGTTATCAAACAGTTAACGAATTGAGATTAACGATAATTAATTAAATATAAGTATTACATTATCCTGCTAATCATAGTAATAGCTTAACTGACAATATTTTATAAAGAATTTTATTTGAAGAGAAAATTAAAAGCGTATTATAATCTTCGGAACCATTTCAAAATCATCGATGAAAATTAAAATATTCTTCAGCAAAAGCATTTGTTTAATAATGAAGAAGGAAGTAAATGTTCTTGAATAAATAAGTGTAACTATTATGTGTAAGGAAAATATATTTGAATTTATTTTTTTCTTTCAGTTTCAATATAAACGCTCTAAAGCATCCACCAGGAAATACATAATCAGTAAAGATGTGAAGAAAAAAATTCACTGTCAAAATACATATTATTCATTAATTTCCTCGAAGTGTTAAAATCATCAAATTAGTTTATCAGAAATGTGATTTTATCGTCTTCTGTCACATAATTCTCATTCTTTGTCAGATCAAATGAATAATCTGGCTATCAATTAACTCTTTATAAGGTCGTGGCAAGTATACTTGCCACCAAAGTCATGGATTTTTAACTGAAATTTTTAAGGTTGGCATAAGTTCTCGCGAAATTTTTCATTGAGACGAGCTCTTAAATGTTCGAATTTCTTATCTCAAACCATAACGGAGCGTCTTGACTTGATAATTAATAAAATTAATTAATAAAAAATAATGTCATTCAATATTAAAAATGAATTTCTTTCCTTAAATTAATCTCAATCCCAAAGTGATTGTATTATAGTACTACTAGAAAAAAATGGTCCTCTAAAAGGTTAAAATACACCTCTGTAAACTAATAGCTTTCAACAAATCACCAAGAATAATAAATTAATATCCTGTAACAAACAGTGCATTTTAAGTCAAAGACTAGTCAATCGTTAAAAACTAATATATACATTGAATATTAATTCGAAACTGAATAAGATTTTGCATATTTAGCAAAGAGAAAGGTGTTTTAACAGAATGAATTCGAATGTAAATACTTTGATACAAATCTGTAATTCAAATTTGGTGACAATCGTTACTTTTTTTATTAATTTAAGGTGAATGACATATTTTTAAGGTCATGTTATTCAGGTTGGTTATGAATATAGAGAGAAAGGAGAGTATTATATCAAAATTTCTTACAAATTCTTAAAAATGATATGGGAGGAAGTTTTCAATTAGGAATGCGAAGAAAAATGATTTCACAATTTATTCGGTTTTTCTTTGAAACTTTAACTTGCATTTAAAAAATAGCTAATGGAATAAATTAGAAAGAACATAAAAAAGTTAAGTTACAGTCTAAAAATTACAATGCAATTAGAACTTTTCTCGTGAACTTTTTATAATAAGAATATATCTTAATATCAATTTTATGTTCTGTGAATTATTTTCACAGATATAAAACTTATTACTTTGTGATGATGATTCCTTTCTTTGTTTTATTCAACTCCGAAACGAATTTAAAATGACATATTGAACTGATATTTTAAAATAAATTTTGAATGAAAACTTTACTGAAAATATACCTCTGCCATTTCATTAACACATGGAGTATTATAGTTTATTGTTTTAGTAGAAATATTTCTCTTAAAATGCATCAAGAAATAATAATTGCCGTTTCTGATAATAATGTTGATTGTCCATGTATGAAAACAATATACAATTAACTATCATAAAATCAAAAAGAACACAAATTGAAAGAAATTTTATTTGATTTTACTTGATATTTTTCTAAATAATAAATACTATTTTTAAAATTTTTCCTACTTCTCTTTAAAAACCAATATTTAAGGGAAATTACTGAATCTAACATTTGATTAGTGGATTTCAGTAGAAAATACGAAAGTTGAAAAGCGAATACAACTTTCTATTAAAAATATATAATTATCTTTCATTATATGATAATTTTAATCTATTCAAGAAATCTATTAGCCATTTCACTTTCCAAGATCACTCAATGCCCTTTTGCTTAAAATGACAGAATCATTGCCTTGAAAAATAATTGATCTGTATAGTTCTGTTGCTTGTACAGGAAATCATAATTTGTCAATGAACTTTCAGTTTTAAGGCGTGGGAAAGGAATTCAAGTCCATTTGATAGAAACATATTTATTAAAAACATGATGATAATTCGATGCACCACTTAGGCATATACTCAGACTGGTAATGCGATTCACATAGATAGCTCGTTTCAGTATACTACAATTCCGAAGCGTACCACGAACATAACTAAACCACAATTGAACCAATTTTTCAAAGAGGATGTGAGTTAAATACAAGCTAGCGAAACGACAGTGCAAATCAGCAATGCTGAATATGCATAAACTTCTGTCGTTCGCCAACGCTTGCATCCATCACAATTTATTCAGAATGAATTTTCAATTTATTCAGAACGTATCTTATTTTTCATTTAATCTATACAATTATTTTCAAGAAGCGTTCATTTCTTTACTGTTAATCAAAATTCAAATATAAACTCAGAAATGATATTCACTGATCATAAATTTCCATCAATAACCGAAAATGCAAATATTTATATTAACTATCTACAACTTTGGAGATAATTTAAAATGTACATGCAAAATTACGCATAAATATGCAAATTAGGTGCTGACAATGTGTTGCACAATTGAGAATGCTGGAATACAAGCATAAATTATAGTTTTTGATAGCGTGATTTCTGAAAGTCACCAATTGCAGAAGTTTTCAGTTAAATGATAATTTTAAGTCATCATTTCAGCAAAAGCCTAAAATAGCAGTTAATAGGTATAATCGATGAGCCGCAACTACAGATGAAGGTCAATAAATAATGAATAATAATACAAATAAAATAATCGTTCTTTAAGACAACAACCAAAGCATATGACATTCGTAAACGTTGGTTTGGTTTAGTTGCGATAGACGCAAAAAAGTTATTTTTTAATATTTTCAGTTCATTGAAGACACATTTAATTAAAATATCATTGAAACTGCGAAGTTTACCTTTGTGTATTTTCAAAATCGTAGAAATCTCTCCATGATGCGTAAATGTGTATGTAGCCATAATTCTTATGACTGAGCGTCTTCGATTATTTTTTCCATCACACAACATAAAATTTCGATTTAGCGCCTGATACTTTAGAGAGATAATTCAAAAACATCAAAATAAAGGAAGCCTCTCAAACAATAACATTAAAAGGAGCATAATAAATATTTAATACTTTTTGAAATCAATACGTTTAGTTCACAGTGTTTAATTAATTTAATGCGGCAGACATTGAAAGCCAAACCAAATATTTGTAAGGTTCTTTATCTGTTATATATCCCACAAATTATGATTTATTTATCACCTGGCACGTTAATCAGATGTTTATCAACTTAAAACAGAAAACATTAAATTTCCCTTTAATAAGAAAATAGAAAGAAAGTATATTAACAAAAGTATAACATTGAGAACATACAAGGTACAACAACAAAGGAGTTAAAGAGAGAGATAAAAATAATTCAATAATTATAGTTTTAAAAAACTAATTTTTTTTTACTTTGTCAGAAGATAATCTTGTTTTTTGTCATTTTAAGATCAGTACCACTATCGAAAAAATGGGTTGTCATGGAACGGATGTCACAATCATGCAAAAAATCTTTGTGATTAGTTTTTTAATACCGAAAATTGTACGTCTTTCCTCGCCACTATTTTAAATGTTCTTTAATAAGGAAGTACCTACAGACTTCGGGGATCATTCTTAGAGATGTTCCTGCACGAGTGTATGATGCTGAAGTGCTATCGTATCTTTTCCACAAAATTAATGCATTACATATCAATCTCACACATACCAATCCCAGCTCGGGATTCCAGCCTTCCGATACACTTAACTACTTGTCTCTGTCTTTTCCATCCCCACCCATCATACTTCAAAACCACGGCCGCATGCACTTCATCATCATACCTCTATCGAAAACGGGAAACTATCCACATCCCGGAACTGTATGAATTTGATATTTTGTATCATATGATACTTGTATCATGTTGATACTTCGTATCAGCCAACCGAAAAGGAAAGCGACGGAAGCGATTACTTATCGTTTTCATTCGAGTCCGAGAACTGATACCGAGTACCTGATACTTTTGGTCTGTATCATTTAGGTGTATCTGATACTTTTGCGTATCTAAAACAAAGTATCAAGTTGATACATTATCACCCAACCCTACTATCCTGCAAATATGCAGACCCTGAATCCGTTCTGAACGTATCTAACGACATGTCCGATAAAGTGCGTTTCAGTTTCGAACAGTTGGACTGAAATGCGTACAAATCACTCACCATCGCTGGCCTTGATGATGAATGATTTAACCATAATTAATAGTATCAGTTATTCGAAGTTCTTGACAAATGTACGAATATATTGAAAAGATAGAGATAAATCACGCCGGAAGTTTACTTACCGTCCACTCAAAATCATTCCATTCAAGTCATACATCAGAAGAATTTCTGAAGCGCAGATTTATGCGTATCAACTACCGTTTGGTTAATATGCGAAATGTTTGACAATTTCTTTATAATCGCTTTTACCGATATAATTTAAAGAGTTTCTGAAAGAAAGCATATGACTGCAAATGTTTAGTGATGTTCTATACACGCATACAAATGAAAAGTCGCAAGAGAAATATCGTTTAATGCTTTCGAAGAAAATGTATTGTATTGCATATTACAATTAATAAAGGAAGATTTTTTAACAAACAGAAAATTTAAGTCGATTTATCTATTCTTTCTCTAGATTAATGCTCATAAATATTTAATATTAGATGCAACAGAAGCATCAAAAATGAGTCACCTTCTAAAAGATGACATATGAAACAGTAAAGGCAAACTGCGGCGATTTTCTTATACTGACATAAAAAGTTATGCTAACCCTATAGTCTAGTCTAATTGTCATAAAAATATCAAAATATGGGAAAAATACATAACAGCTATGTTATTGCTTTAAGTTGTTAGGTCGGCCACACAAAACATGTCACAATATTTTTGTGTGGTCCACCCAACATCTTAAGGCAATAAAATTGCTATTATGTATTTTTTCCATGTTAAAGAACAATTCAGATGGATTGAAAATTGTGTGGATGGATGGAATGGAAATTTTTCCATTCATAAGAAATGTTAACTTTCATTTAATTACTGGTTTGTTCACTTATTTGTAAATTTTTTGCAGGTAAGAATTCTTCGAAATGGGTTTCTTCTGCTTAAGCAGAAATATTTGTTTTTTCCAAAAATGATAAATGTTTAGTAAATTTATATCTCGCTATTCCGATATAGTTTCAAAAAAGTGTCCAATGAAAGGATAATGTAAACCACCCACGAACAAAACTTATTTTCGGTCATTTTAGAACAATATGATTTTGGTTATGTTTCTCATGTTTCATTTCCAACACTAAATTTAGTAATTTAATGTACTTTTGTTCAAGATACTAAAATTCGCAAAAATGCTTCAGTGCTTCTTAAAATGTCAGAATTAGGTAAAGAGTACTGTTACTCCTGTACTGTTTAGAAACTACACGATGAATAATTATGAACGTACCACACAATTTAGATCTTTGTAAGAAAGGGTTCTTTGTGAGATAACATTTTCAGTGTAAAAGTACGAAAGCGTAGGCATGAATTTTTTTATGGTATGAAATGTTAAACTTTTACAAACCCAAATTCAGCTGTAGTGATAATTTTTCACTTATGCCTTTGCGACTCTGTTAAATTACAATCGAGATGTTTTATTCTAATACATTTATTGTGAAAGAAGAAAAAATATATATGAGATTTGAGATGAAGCTTCAGAGCAAAGAAACATTTCATATAAAATTAATTCGAAAAAAATGGCTTAAACGTAAAAAATAAATAAATAAATGTTAAAACAAAACAAATACCACTTGAGGCAAGATAATTTTAGCTGCTAAATCTGTGTTCTACTGAGATTTTTATACCGAAATAGGCCAACAGATTTGTCAATATCTTCAAATGTGTTCAATTTTATAAAAATCTTGAATTGAAAATTATTATTTTTCTATCATCAGATGTTATTAACACTCTAGCGGAGAAATTTAAATCTAAATGTTATTTTCTTCATGAATTGATTTTATTTTTAAGTGTTTTTTTCTGTAGTATTTCGTAAAAATCTCACTGTCCGATTTGAATTTATTTTTCTCAAATTATCCGAAAAAGTTTGCTCAGTAATTTATAGAGTAAGGTTGCTAAAGTCGTACTCTCTAAGTAAAAAAGTCTACGAATTGAAGGTTTTACTAAATGAAGGATTAAATTTTGCATTATTCGCAATTTCTATGACTATTGCACCTATTTATTAGAAGAAAGTTCAAATTACACTTACTATGTCTAAGGAAATAAACATATTCCAAAGTCATCCAGTTCCAGCCAACATCAGTCAAAATAAGGAAACCAGTTCTTAAGTCGTACCTTGGGATCAAATAAAGCAAAAAGATCCTGTATTACTATTCTTTGGGTAAAATATTCGGTCTTGAGTTAAACGTCGGTCAACCCTTTCTGTTTTCATATTCATAACGTTTATTTCGTTCTAGATGGTGGCGTTGCAGTTTCAGTTTAAACTTTCAATGAAACCCATATCACCACTGGGTAATTTTCATAATGCTTCATCAATATATTCTTGTCTCTAAGTAATATGGGTACGTTTGCCACGTTTATGGACCCTGCTAAAAATTAGAAAAGGCGCATTTAACATTACATATTAAAAAGAATAATATTCTCTTTCTATAAATGATATGTATCTTTAGATGTGCAAGAGATTCTTAAGGCATAACTGGTACAACTTAAGCATTGTTTAAGTTATGCAACGCCACGTGAAAGATTTTAAATAAGCAATAAAAAAGAACGAATCGAATCAGAGCGTCATAATTACATAAAAACAACTGTTCAAATAGTACAGAATGATAACCTAAGAAATATCGAAATTTTAATAATAATATGCATTGCTATATTCTTACGAAATATGCACGCAAATTATAAGAAAACTATCGAGGTTGGGTTGCAACGCATCGAAGCTCCATTCTTAAAAATGGAATTTACATCGTCGATGCTAGTAGTCATCGCACTGCCCTCAGCGTTGCTGATTCGAGGAGAACAAAGTCATAATGTCATCGGTACAACTTAGGCTGTGGTACCACTTTAGCATCCTTACCCAACTATTGAGAAGGTCAAATTACAAGTTATTTATTACCCTACTACTAATAAAAAATAAAATATGTGAACTTTTGCAGGTAAATCGATTACATTTGAAGTAAATTGTTTAAAAGGTTTCCAAAGAAATAACATTTAAGTGGGAATATTATATTTCGAAGAGAACATGTTCTTCAAAAATTATTTAAAGAATTAGATATAAGACACAAATATAAACATTTTGATAAATATTCAACGTCCGTAATAGCGAACTCATTATCAAACAAGGATAATAAAAAAATGTTACAAGGGTAATAAAAAATTATTTATTAAAGATAGACAGAAAATGCAACAGGAAATGAAGAGACTTACTTGACGATCACATTTCCACATAATCACTAAATTTATTTAGACATTTATCTGAACGCATGATCAAATTGTTTAACTCTTTGAACCCGGCTAGAGTGAGAATTCCATTACCTCAAAAACTGAAGTAAATCTTCGTTCGCGAAAACAGAATGAAATCCTTTCTTTCTTTGCAGAAATTCCAGGAGGACGACACCCAAGTTTGGGCGATCAATTAAAAACAAAGAAAGGAACCACTTTTCTACCGTAAAATTTACTCAGGCGCCCGAAACCGTCCGAGTCGGGTCTCTGTCGGATGGGGCGGTTTGAGGCGGGATAGGGCTTATAGGGTTTTACCGGTTTGGTAGAAATCACGTCTCTGACCATTGAGCCAGTTCTCGGCAGCTGTTTGCACATTATTATCTGAAGAGAACTTTTTTCCAGATGAGTGTTTAGAACCCAGATTTGATACCAAATCTGGGCTATATGGAAAGTTTCTCTGGACTTCCCACGTGAACGTTTGCAACAAATCTTAATTTTTGCGAACAGTATGAGTATTGTCATGCAGGATGATGACACCATCACTCAACATCACAGGGCATTTACGTCGGATAGCTTCACGATGGCCAAGTTACTATTTCCTTTTTTCGAAATAGAAAGAACACTTATCTGGATCAAGGTTTTCCTCAGACAGTGATGTGAAAACAGATACCGAGAACTGATTCCATTGTTATGGTTGTGATTTCTAACAAGCCGGGTTAAACAAGTTCGTCATGGTTCCAGATAAAAGCCAAAATTGATTTGTTTAATATGTGGGAAAGTGATAGTCAAATATGCCTCTTAAATTCTTTTTGTATATTCTGTCAATCGTTAATATTTTTGTATTACTCTTGTAAATATCTTTTGGAACATATCTCGTAGTAATAATACAATGTTGATAAACGTCCTAGTGTCTTGCAATCGAAACAAGAATATATGGCTTATTAATATCAAAAGGATAAAAGCTAAATAATGAATCAGGAAGCACTAATTTTTATAAATTTGAATTTGATTTGATTTTTGGATAATAACACTACTTAAACAGATTTGATAAGTATAAGATTTTTGATCATTTACAGAAAACTCATATTAAAGAGTAATGGAGAATAAAAAATGTTTTTTAAAATCATATATTATTCTTATTTCACATACATTTAAAGGTTAATTAATGTTTAAAATATTCTAGAAAAAATACCAATTCAATTCATTTCGAACATTACAAAATCATTTTCATAAAAATTATGATTCAAAGCCATGCATTATATGTAATGGATTATTAATTCATCAGAATTTCCAAAAAAGATTTAATAATATTTGAAATAAATTATTCAGTATTAACTTATTATGGTTCGAGAAAACACTCTTCAATATTTCAGTTAGAGTGGTTAAATTTGCCTTGGTTACAAATATGACGAAACATATTTTATGTCTAACAATACCAATTTTATATATTTATGTTCATTAATATTGAGAATCTTCAATTTCAAATTTTTAAAAAATATATTTCTATTCAGAAACATCCAACCAATTCAATCTTGATTTTAAAAATAATGTTTTCAATTTTGTTTTCCTAATCTTATAGGATGAATATGGATTTGACGATTTCGACGCTCATATATCGTGATCATAATTCTGTGGTATTTTTGTTGACTTGACTATTTGGAAATTAAATCTCCTGGTGTTATGGCAAAAATTATTTTCCTTTTTATTAAATTTGGTCAAAAAAAAATTGGTCAATAAAAAAGTTTCTAAATATTGTTTTCTAAATTTATATGATGAGTATGGATTAAATGATTTGACTCAAATATATAGTTGTCATAATTCTGTGGTACTTTTATTCACGTGACTATTTGGAAAGTGGATCTAATGCTGTTTGGACAAATATGATTTCCTATCTATTAAACTACTATATCAAAATAAGTCAATGATAAATATTCGGAAAGCCTGATCTGAAAAATTAAATTAGGATAACTTGCTGAAAACGACATTTGTTAATTCAATAAATCAACCCAAATGAATCCTGTCTACAAATGCATTTTTATTTTATTTCGATTTGGAGGAATATCTTCTCTTAATCTCGTATTTAAAGATATGGCAAGTTTAAGTAATATCAGCATGTTCCTATTTAATGCTGCATCATTTTGTTTAATGATTACAGCAACAGTATCAATTATGATCTATGCTCCTCAAAATATTGCGAAATTTTCTTATGCTTTCATAAATGCAACGGCTTTTGTGCATCGCTTCTATCTCTTGATAAAAATGAAACGGATGAAGAAATTAGTCACATTACTTCGATCGTATGGCGCTAAAACTAGAAGAGGCGATATGACTTGGTTGAAAAATTTTATGATTGTTTCTTTCTTTTCAGAAATAGCTTTGCATATTTACTTTTTCATTACGCTAAGGGATCCCAAGATCACTTCTCTTTATGTCTTCGGATACAATTTTAGAAATCGGGTTCATGAATTCATGGCTAGCAGTCTTCTTCATATTCTAGTTGTGCTGGTCAACAGAATAACGTTTATAGTTTTTGCATATTATTATTCTGCTATATGCTATGATATAAGAATCGTTTTGAAACATTTCAATGATCCAGTTTCTAGAACGAAAAGTGTTAATTACGAAACATCCTTTCAAGCTTATTTGTGCATAAAATCATTTGTTGAAAAGATTGATAAAGAAATTGGCCTACTTGTATTTACATCCACACTATTCAACTCTAATGTGATGTGCCACTTGTTGTATATCTTGATAAATCCAGGAAGATTATTCTCAAAATACAAGATAATATATCTGCTGTGGATATTTTTGAACACTTTTGTCTTATTAATAGTCATGATTATAATAGCTTCAACAGTAACAGACGCCTCGAAGAAAGTTATTTCAAAATCTTTAAATATGAAAGATAGTAAAAGAAATCCTGCTTGCAAACATGTTCAGTTACTTATGTTGTCTGAGAAAGGCATTATTTTAACAATGTGGGGCATTTTCCCCTTGAAAAGGAGTATAATCTTCAGTATCAGTGGGGCTATATTTACTTATTCATTACTTTTTCACAGTTTAGCTAAACCTAATGTTGTTTGATAAGAATTAGAAGAAAGTTCATTAATTTTCTTAATTCGTACTCTTTTTATGCTCAAGCAATGATGGAAATACTTATTTTACTGATTGATGATGGCTTACGTAGAGAAAATGCATTTTTATATATGTAATTAATCTGTGCTCACATGTGCACGAATAATGAAATTATCATATTAAGCACATTTAATGCTATGATGTGAATAGATTTTAAATCACATATGGCTTTGCTAAAAGTGTCGCTTCTCATTTAACCTAGTAGAATGCCTGCAGTAGAGAAAAATAAGTAATCCACATAAAAAACGATATGTGAAAAAAATCTCTGATCAATTCTGAAACAGAATTAGAATACATTTAGTGAGTAGAAAGCTTTCATGGCACAAGCAATAGATATTTTTGAGTGGCTCGAAACTAAAGAAGACCTAACTAATTTCTGTTACATTTTTTAAACAATCTTCATATGTTCCGGACTGATCCAAATTCAAAAGCGTGAGAAATTTAACTATTGCCCTAATCATTATAAAAAGATTAAGATAAGTTGAAAGATTCAGATTAAAAAGTAAGCTTTGGTACTCTTAAAAATAAAAATGATGAAGATTTTAATGAAATAGTTCTGAAGATCAACTGAGGATCCGACATAGAGTGTTTTCAAATTATACAAAGAATAATGAGCTCTTCGAACAACAACGTCTTATTCATCAGTCCAATTTGGCCAATTTTTAGTCAAGAGAATTAATTATTGCAGGAAAAAACTGCTAACGATTGAGCCGATTTCAGCAAAGAGGTTTTGGATCTTCTATCATTGGGTTTTGTGCATATTGAGAACCGTATTTTGGAATTAGGCCAGAAATTTGTGTTTAATTAAGTCTCTAAAACTTAAACACTAGCTTTAACACTCTGACTCCTAAGCCGGCCGTAACCGGCCATGCGACTTCTATACTAGTGGGGCGGATTTCGGCCGGTTGCTGATCCGAAAGAAGGGAGAAGGCAGTTGGGTGAGTGATCATTAAAGGTGAGAGATAAGAGATGAAAGGCCTGCCATTCATATCTCCCACCACCCGTAATGAGAAGAAAAGAGGGAACCTGGGCGGACGAATCCATTTCATAGATCAATTAGTAAGCAAACCTTCGTATTCAACTGTACTCAGATTTTGAGAACTCTTAGTAGTCAGAGGGTTAAGCTTCATCATAAAGATAATATATCTAGATGACAGAAACATAAACACTCTTGTACCTTGTAAGAAGAAAACAGCAGTTGGAGAGTAAGAAACACACTTGTAAGCAGGTTTATACTTATACATTTTGATTTTATTTGCTATATATTTTGTATCCAAAATGTTATGCAATATTTTGTTCACTCCATCGTAAGAAAAATATATTTAAGATCTTAACTATCCTTGAAAAATGAAAGACCAATTGGGCCAAATTCATTTAAAAATGGATGATCCGTGTAAAAAATTGTTTGAAAATTGAAATTTCAAATTAAAATAATCATGAAGTTATAACGGTGAAAAAAATATTTCTATTTTTTTAACGATTTCATACAATTTCTTGAAGTAGCATATTTTAAACACTTAGTATAATCAAAATCTTCGAAATGAATTGTAATTCCTGAGAAGTTTTAAATAAATAATTAACTAAATATAAAAATTTCATGCTACTTTAACAATTGTATACATGCCTATTTATACTAAAAGCTAAAAAATAAACATGAAATTAAACATCATAATTTTATACAGAAAATGTATTATTTAAATTAGAAAAAAATATATTATTATGAGTTCTCTAAAGGACTCATCCTCATTTCAGTGAAATTATTACTAAATTTTTATAAATCAAAAATTTAATTAAATGTATTGAATTAAAATTTAATTAAATTGAAAAAATTAATTAATTAACTTTTTGATGTGAAACCATAAGAAAACGACTTTAAAATTTCTGGTTAACATTCGAAATCATGGTTTAGCATTTGGCAATCACTTAAAAATAATTATTTTTATATTTGTACTATTTTTAACAAGCAAAAGAATTCGTTTCAATTTCGAGACAAAATTTTGGTGATTTTTTAAAATAAATATTAGAAAATTGTTCTTATTTTCCATATATCCATTAATATAGTAATTCGAATGCTGACCCTTAAATACCCTTATGTTGAGAATAACAATAGTTACGAACAGTAAACAAATTGGAGCTTCTTGAATTAAATCTTAATCATAAATACAATAATACTGCATCGCCATATAGGAGTTAACTATCAGATTCTATAGAGATTTTTTATTCTATAGAGGAAGAAAGCAAAACATGCTTTTAGAACATATGGAAATGATGTAATACAAAAACTCTTCAATCGAATAGCCATAATAATGAAAAGGAAAGTAAATTTCTTTGAAGAAAGTTTAATCATTATATATGAAACTCTATTTTAATTTTTTTTGTGGTTCAGATTTTAATATGAATGACTTGAAGCATCCTAAGAGAGATTTATAAGCTGCGACGGTTTGAATGATAAAAATTCTTCGAATTATTTAAAAGTTATTTATAAACGTGGCCAAACGATAAATAAATAAATACGTTTATCAATGATACTTTGGAAGTTCTTCAAGCTTTACAATACTCCAGAAGATAAAAATGAATTGTGTGAAAAATCTGTCCCAAATTTTGCTTGCTATATTTGCATTCTTTTATCACTTCAAAATGAATTTACCAATATCTTGAATAATTTTAATTTTAATTTTAATGATATAAATGTAGACATAATTGCTTCAAATACTTGTCTGCAAACTAGAGAGAGTATGAGAAATTCGCATTACCGTTTCTGATAATGCAGCAAGTTATTCATATATGACAATAATATATAATTTACTTATCCCAAACACAGCAAGAACAAAACTTTAAATAGAGTTTAACTCTTTATACTTGATATTTTCTTAAAAACAACTATTATTTATTTTTAAAAATTACTACTTTGCCTGAAATATCGCAAAATGTAAACAAAATTAATGAAGCCATTATTTGCTTAGTGGGTTTCGGTAGAAAATAATAAGTTCATTGATTTCAAAAGTGAATAGACTTTCTATGAAAACAACATAATTATAATTTTTTATATGCTCAGCTCACTTTGATTTTAAATGCTCTTTTCACAGTGCAAAAGCGAGACTTTATAATTAAGTAACTTCCAAAATTTTATGCTGATATTCACAAAAAAATATTTTTAAATAAATAAGCAGATAAAATTCGTCCAGACGTCGCACGATTAGCCAATTCCCTTTTGTCTGAAATGATTGCATCATTGCCTTGAAAGATTTGCCTTAATAGGTTTTCTGATTGCGCTGAAAGTTAAACTTTGTGCTTATTCAAAACTAATTTTTTCACCTAATAGAGACTTTCAGTTATATTTAATAATTGTTCGTTTCTTTACTGCTCATCGAAATTCAATAATAAACTCAAAAAATCCAGATCCTGTTTATAGTTTTCACTCAGTGTCTGTAGGAGCAATTATTGATGTTAATTATTTTCATTTTGGCAACAAAACCAAAATATGCATGTAATTTAACTCTTAAATTATTTAATTTATGGAACTGAAAATTTGTTTTTGCGCAACAGAAAAAGGTTGGAATTCGAATATAAAATGTAGATAATGCGGTCTCTGAAAGGATCGAATGTTTAAGATATATCTTCAAGTCCTTTTCTAGGTAAAATGGTAGTTAATAGAATCTAAAAGACGAAAAAAGGGTCATCAACATCTGGCAGTACCTCAAAGTATTATATGAAGTACTTGGAATCGTTGTTTGAGCGGTAAAGCAAGCATTTAAGGGGACAAATCAACTACTAAACAATATTTTTTATTTGAAACATTATTGAAAAAGATTTCATACTATTGAAACATAACAATCATATAAACTTTTTCTTAAAGAGAAAAAAAATCATTTTAATCTTCTTGTTAAGTTGAAATTTAATTTCTTAAAGGAAAATTCAATTTTTTAAAATTCCCTACTACTATTTCAAATAAGATTATTTTTCTTCAAATTTTATTTGCAGATTCATTGAAATATATTACAAAATACTTTGTATGGATTTTACGGCGCATCTAATATTCATTTAAATATAGAATTTTTAATATTTTATGTGGTGAAAAATGAGGAAATATAGTACTTGCTCAATTTTTATCTTGTATATAAAATCACTAAAAAACTGAATTCTTATTGCATGAATAGTTTTATCACATACATAACGATAAACAAGTATAAAATATTTTAAAGCTCTATCTGAAAATGGAAAAAAGCCTTAGCATTTTGAAAACATGAAAGTGAAAAAAAGTCCGACATGTAGAAGAAAAAAATTAGTTAAATTTGTCATTTGCACATATTGATCATTGGTATCGTAAATAAAAGCCTAAATAACTTCTAAAATATTAAAGATACAAATTTGAAATTTTGATACTATAAGTAGAAAGATAAAATAAAAAAAAACAAGGAAATAAAATAAAAATTAAAATTTTGGCCAATTTGGGGGAAATGTGTCCCCTTAACAATCATAATCCTTGGTGTGATTATTCTTTTTTATTTTTGTTTTCTATTCATTGATAATGCATTTAATTACAATGTCATTGATTCTTTGGAAGTGTCCTGAGAATTTTATTTTTAATCCTCGAAATATCTATTTTATATTGAATTGTTTCCGTAATTCAGATTGCTGAGTACCTTCGATTTTCTTTTGTCGGTCATATGTTACAAAATATTGTTTAGAGGCTAAAGAGAACGGACAAACATCAAAATATAGGGAGCAAATCAAACCATACCATAAAATGCAATACACAGGGTGTCTTTAAACTCATTGGCCAACCTTTAAGGGAAGGTAAAAAAAGCACAAAAAAATTGTATAGCAATGTGGGATCGAAAAGAAAAATTCGGAGTTAAAAAAAGAGAAATTCTGAAGAAAGAAATATAGATTTTTATTTAAAAATCAATTCCAGTCGATATTGAAATGTGCCATTACCCACATCGATACAGGTGTGGAAGCGTCTATCAAGTTCTCGGGTCTGGGTGGACTGAGGGAATAAAAATCAAAAAAACTCTGTGCAGAGGTAAAATTAGTTCAAACAAAAGACAAGATGGATAAAAACAAAGATTGATTTCGAAACAATTAGTATATTGTGTGTGAGTATAAATGTATTTTGGTGCAAGTAATATTTGTAGCTGATAGAGATGAAACAAATGTCAAATCTTTCAGCCATATCTGTTAGTTTTAAAGTTTTTGTAAATTTTAAACCTATCTTGAAATTTTCAGAACTCATCCAGATTTAGAACAGCGAAAAATTTAACAAACACTATAATAAGCATAAAAAAGAATAAAACAAGCTAAAAAAGTTAGATTAAGAATTAATCTACAGTGCTTTTTATAAAGAACCATAATGATGATCTTAATTTTATTGAAGTAAGTCTTAAGAGTGACAGAGAATATGGCACAATGGATATTGGCAAATTAACTAAGAGGAATGTGCTCCTGGAAATACCAACTCTTATTTATTAGTCAAACTGCCAATTTTTAATCATGTAAGTAAATTATTGTTGAAGAAATTACTAAAGGTCGAGATGATTTGAGAAAAAAGAATCTATATCTTGTAACTTTGAGTTTTATACAAGTTGAAAAATATATTTCGAAATCATGTCAGAAATCTATGCCTAAATTAGTTTTTAAAACACAAATGCCTTTTCTCAACTTCATCGTTAAGATATTATACCTAGAGCTGAGAAAACAGAAAGTAGAAAAACAACATTCTGGAGTCTAAGAAACAGAAATATAAGCAAATTTAAGCGCATGTTTGATGGGTATCAAAAAAGTATTCTTATCCATACTATTTTTTGTTCTTTCTTTCAATTCAGTTTATTTTCTTTCAATTTCTTATACGAAATTATAAGAAAATTGCTTTTGAATTTCTCATGGAAATTCAGAATCGCTGTTCTGCTTTTGACAAGGACTTCAATAGAACTGTTCTAATTTTCACATTATTTTGAACAAGAAAAATAATTAACTGCAATTTCGAGGCACACTTTGCTGATATTTTTTTATTAAACATTTTAAAATCAATCTTATTTTTCAAAAAAATAATATTAAAGTATCAATGAATTTATTAGATCTATTACTTATCTTTCGACGGACTTTTGTTTAGAATCACGATGATTATAAACAGTTAACCAATCAGAAATTAATCTGTGAACTAATTCTTAAATATAAGCTTCATATTACTTAGTAATCATATAATAGCTAACTGACAATATTTCATAAAGAATTTTATTTTGAGGAGAAAAATAAAAGGCATTATAATCTTTAAAACCATTTCAAAATCATAGATGAAAATTAAAATATTCTTCAGCGAAAAAAGGCACATTTGCTTTAATAATGAAGAAGAAATTGAATGTTCTTGAATAATGCTAACCATTATGTATGAAAATATTTTTGAATTATTTTTTTCTTTCAGTTTCTAACATAAACGTCCTAAAGTATCCAACGAGAAATACATAATCAGCAGTGATGTGAACTAGAAAAAAAAATTCACTGTTGAAATATAATTCATTAACTTCCTGAAGCGTTATTAGTTTATCAAGGTGATTTTGGATGTCTTTCATGTCACATAATTTCATTCTTTTGTCGGATCAAAATGAATACACCAATATCTAGTATAGTTTAAATTTTTGATGATAACAAAATAAATTTAGCCATATAAAATTAACCCTTTATAAGGTTGTGGCAAGTATATTTGCCACCAAACTCATGGATTTTTAAATGCAATTTTTAAGGTTGGCATGAGTTTTCGCGAAATAAGTTGGAATGGAAGTTGAAAAGCGAATATAACTTCCAATGAATAAATACATAATTATCTTTTATTACATGATAATTTTAATCTATTCAAGAAATCTATTTGTCATCTCTAAAGTTTAATGTTTATAATCTCAGAAAAATATTAAATAAAGAAAATCAAATTAATAATTGCTCAGACTTCCCAAGATCACCCAACTCCTTTTTCTTCAAAATGACAAAATCATTGCCTTGAAAAAGAATTGATCTGTGTAGTTTTCTTGCTTGTACAGGAAATCATAATTTGTCAACGAACTTTCGATTTTAAGGCGTTGGAAAGAAATACAAGACTAATTCATAAAAACATATTTATTGAAAACATGATGATAATACGATGCACCCCACCACTTAGGCATGCACTCACACTGGTAATACGATTCACACAGATAACTCATTTCAGCATACTAGAACTCGTCAGCATACTACAACAGAACTGAACCACAAATGAACCAATGATTCGCAGAGGAAGAGAGTTAAATACACGCTAGCGAAACTACAGCGCCAATCAGCAATGCTGAATATGCATAAACTGCCATCGTTCGCCAATTCTTGCATCCAACACAATTTATTCACGATGAATTTTCAATTTATTCAGAACGTAATTTATTTTTCACCTAATGTATACAATTATTTTCGAGAAGCGTTCATTTCTTTACTCTTAATCAAAATTCAATTATAAGCTGAAAAATGATACTCACTGATTATAAATTTCACTCAATGACAGAAAATGCAGATATTTATGTTAACTATCTACAACTTTGCAGAAAATTTTAAATTTACATGCAGAATTATGCTTAAATATACAAATTAGGGTACTGACAATGTGTTGCGCAATTGAAAATGCTGGAATTCAAGCATACATTATAGTTTTTGATTGTGTGATTTCTGAAAGTGACCAATCGCAGAAGATTTTAGTTAACTGATAATTTTAAGTAACCATTTCAGTAAAATCCTAAAATAGCAGTTAATAGGTATAATAAATGAGCCTCAACTACAAATGAAGGTTAAAGAATAATAATTCAAATAAAATAATCCTTCTTTAAGCCAACAACCAAAGCGTATGACATTCGTAAACGTTGGTTTGGTTTAGAAGCGATAGATGTAAATGAAAAGATATTTGTTATTATTATTTTCAGCTCAGAGAAGACACATTTAATTATAATATCATTAAAACTGCGAAGTTTACCTTTGTGTATTTTCAAAATCGTAGAAATACCTCGGTGAATGCGTAAATGTGTATGTAGCCATAATTCATATGACTGAATATCTCCGATTATTTTTTCTCATCATACAATATAAAATAATGATTTAGCGCCTGACATTTAGAGATATAATTAAAAAACAGCAAAATAAGGGAAGCCTCTCAAACAATAACATTAAAAGGAGTATAATAAATATTTAATACCTTTTGAAGCAAATACGTGTAGTTCACAGGGTAGAATTAATTTAATGTGGTAGACACTGAAAGCCAAACCCAAATAATTGAAAGGTTCTCTATCTGGTCTTTAATTTATGATTTCTGATGATTTATTTATCATCTGTCGCGTTAATCAGGTGTTTATCAGGTTCGTCATTAGGGTAAATGTATTCTTTTCCTATATAATAAATTTCTAATTTTCTTTAAAAATGTCTCAATAAGTTCGATTTGAAAAAACAGAAAATGTTTCACATTAAAATCAATAGGCTTAAGACAAATTTTGAAATTCCTTAGTTGGCATCAAATTCAAATTTCTAACAGATTTCAATATGTGTTTAGCCTACAACAGTATCCGACAAGAAACCTGATATTCATACCAGTAAATAAATAAGACAAAATAAATTATGTCATTTGCTTTAATGAGGTATTGAAGCATATTATGCATGTGATGGGGAAAGTTTATATTTTAAAGTAAAGTAATGAGTGATATTTTATTTCAAGCCCGTAGTTTGTAAACCGCCTCACTAATTCCTTCACATCGACGTACATTGATAGCATAGCCATCGAGAATAAAGAAATTTAAAGAATGCATTAACCATTGCAATGTTGTCATACAAAATAAAACATTGATATGAGAAAATGAGGAGTTCTAGCTTAGAGAGGTGGGTGTAGTTCAGATGTCTTTCGAATCATTTTTTAAGAGTAGAAAACATTTCTTTACTGTATCATTTATCCTTGTGCAATTTTTGTTTCAATTTCAGTAAGGAATATTTCAATGTAGATATTTTAATGTGTATCGTTTTAATACGTAGACATTATGGTGTACACTACACGCAATGGATTAATCCCCAAGCTTCTCATCATCATATAGTGGAAATCAAATTTAACAGTTTAGTCGAATAATTAAATGGAAGAGTCATAGCAAGAAGCAAATTTAATAGAATCTCTCCACCTCAAAACTCCAAACATAAAACTCGGTTAATGTCAACAACGCGATAAATATTGAGTCATGACGAAACTTCTACGAAGTGGATATAAGCCTCCCCAGCGGAAACAAGTCATTTGCAATATCCTGTAAAGGCGGGGTCCTTTCCTGCAATTATGCAGATCCTGAAGCCGTTCAGAACGCATCTGACGACACGTTCACGTTAGTTAAACCGTGTTTCAGTAAGTCGGACAGTTGGACTATCATGCCTACGAATCGCTCACCATCCCTGGCCTGGGTGATGAATGACTTGACATTGATTAATAGTATTAGTGTTTCGAACTTCTTGACAAGTGAACGAATGTGCTGAAAAGATAGAGATAAATCAGACTGACAACTTACTTAACAGCCACTCGAAATCATTCCGTTAAAATCGCACATCAGATTTATTTCTGAGGAGGTTTCTGGATATTACCTATTGTTTTGCAAGCAAAAGAAATGCTTGACATTTTGTTTATGATCACATTTATCGGGTATGGGGTGAAGTGTTTTAGAATAAAAGCTTTATATTGGTGTTTTGGGATATTCCATGCACTGACAAAAATAAAAATTCAAAAGAGAAACATTTTTTAGAGCTCTGTTTAATTGCTTGTTCTGTATGTTAGAATTAGCAACGAAGGATTTTTCAATATACGGAAAATGAGTATATGCTTACATATTCTTTAACACATTCTTTATAGTAATAGTCAAATATTTCAGATCAATGTTAATGGAGCATTAAAATGAAGCTTCTAGTGATGATTAAAGAAATAATCACTGTAAGCAGTGTCGATTTCTTATGTACAGTTATAATGTATTATGTTAACTGTATGGGTATTTTTCATTTCTGAAGAAGTGTTCCTTCTCATGGATCTTGAGCCTTGATCACTTACTTGCACTTAATTGCCGCGGTTGCCAAGAGGGAAGGTATCGACCTCGGGGCCGAAAGGTTCCAGGTTCGAAACCCTATTCCGCTGAAGAGCCACCGCGTTTGCGGCCCAGTGCACACTGGATCATACGCAGGGGCCAAACGTCATCTCGCTGGTGTGGCGCCGAAGCATGGGGAAGAGGCAAGCTCAGGCGCGACTCCCGTTATCTGACTTCAGTTTAAATTGCTAGGCCCCTTCCAATATAGGCTCGTGTTGCTTCAAAAACGGCACGTTAATATAACTAAACGAAACTTATATTCATGTGTTTTTCCTTCTGCAAGTGTTTCGAAATATTTCCTTCTGTAAGCAAAATTATTTGATTTTTGTAAAATGAATCTTTAGTAACTTTTGTATCTCGCTGTTCAGATATAATTCAGCGCAAATAATCGATGGAAGTACACATAACATTTTTCATAAATAATAATAATAACTTGCTAAAAATAATTTTGGCTATATTCGTGCAATAGAACTTAGGTTTATTTTTTCAATTGCCCTTTGTAACCCTAAGGTTAGTAGCTCAATAATATTTAAGTTAATATGATAAAATGTGTCAACCAAAATTTGTTTGAATGTGTTAAAATATTTAGAAGCTACATTAAGGTACCTTCTGAGGCTATAAGCAATTAAAATAGTAAAATTGCTGAAATCGGTCCCTATAAAAGAGAAGGATTTTATATTATCTAAAGAAAAATCAAATTAAAAAAGTTAAAATCTTTAAAATTGATCGAACGAAATTATTATCGAATAAACATAATTTTTTTTTGATAACGAATCTTTCGAAAACATCTTCAGGAGATAGTATGAGTTGAAGTCACACAGATCATGTAATGAAGTTTTGATCAATCATAATATGACAAGAAGTATTAAATCATGTTTAAATTAAATAATTCATTATTGCCAGAATATAGTCAGACACATCATTTTTCAATATTCCGGTTTAAGTGGTTTGAATTGCCTTGGTTACTATTATGATGCAAATAAGTTATTGATAACAAAGTTAATTATATATTATTAAAATATTTCGATTAAATTCAAAGTTAATCATATATTATTAAAATCTATGCGAATCTTTCAAAAACATCTTCAGGAGATAGTATGAGTTGAAGTCACACAGATCATGTAAGGAAGTTCTGATCAATCATAATATGAGAAGAAGTATTAAATCATGTTTAAATTAAATAATTCATTATTGCCAGAATATAGTCAGACATATCATTTTTCAATATTCCTGTTTAAGTTGTTTCAATTGCCTTGGTTACTATTATGACGCAAATAAGTTATTGATAACAAAGTTAATTATGTATATTTTTATTCTTTAATAATACGAGTCATCCATTTAAGTTGAAATAAAATTTCCTCTACAATTCAAAAGCAAGTCTAATCAATGCAACGATGTTTTCAAAATTCAGGTTTCCAATTTTTGTTTTCTTATTCTACTTGATGAAATGGATTTAAAGATTTCAGTTCTCATATATACACTCATGTCCATAAATTAAGGATAATGAAGTTCAGGCAAAGAAAGAGACAGAAGCAAAACAAATTTGACTTATTTGTAAAGTCTATTTATTAAACAAAAGGTAAAGAGCAAAACAGATGCTATATGTTTGACATAGTTAATAAAAATTGCGATTTTTACTCCCTGGAGCAAATTTTAAAAAAGAACCTATTTACAAAAAAACAGTATAACATGGTTAGTATGATGGTTAATACGGAGTATGTCTCCCGGACGATGCAATACAGGCCTTACAACACCTAGGCATGCTGAGTATCAAATTATCAATCTGATCTTGGGGAATATTACACCACTCATCAAGCAATGCCCTCCGAAGTTCCGGTAGACAGGTGGGAGGGGGTTGACGGGCTGCAATTCGTCGGCCAAGCATATCCCACACATACTCTATTGGATTCAAGTCCGGTGAGTATGCTGGCCAATCCATACGGGTGATATCCTCCGATTGAAGGCATTCGTCTACAATGTTTGCACGGTGAGGACGGGCGTTGTCATCCATAAACAGAAATTCAGCACCCATGGCTCCCCGAAACAAACGTACATGTTGTTCCAGAATGACATCCCGATAGATGTGGTCTGTCATCGTTACACTCTGAACATGCAGGTCAGTTCTGGAACCAAGAATAATTCCTCCCCAAACGAGCCATCCTGCACCACCGTAACGGTGTCGTTCAATGGTGTTCTCTTGGTGGTAACGGGTACCTGGCGCTCTCCATATGAAAGTCCGGCGAGAATCAGACTGCAAACTAAACCTGGACTCGTCGGAAAGCATCACAGAAGACCACTGTTGCGGTGTCCACAATGCATGCTCTCTACTCCAGGCTAATCGCAGGCGACAGTGAGTTGCGGTAAGTGGAACACATCTGACAGGCCTACGAGCATATAGACCAATGTGGCCTAAGCCTCTGTACACGGTCTGCCTTGAAACTGTCGTACCGGTAGCTGAAGAGAGCTGACGAGACAGGTCTGATGCTGTGCTCCGTCTGTTTCTTTTGACAGTAACTGCCAAATACCGGTCCTCATTCGGCGTTGTAACTCGGGGGCGACCTGTGCTGTAACATCTACTCACATTACCATCATCTTGGAATCGTTGCCAAAGCCTGGAGATGACACTCTGGGCGATTCCAAGTTCCTCGGATACTTCCAGCTGGGTACGTCCACATTCCAGTCGTCCGATAATTCTACCACGTAAAAAATCATCCAAATGCTTCCTTTGTGCCATAACTATGCGGTTATTGCACTGAAAGGCTTTTAAAGCGCTTGTGAACAATTTTACTTCTTTGCCACCATTCCTTATATACCCCTCTCTTACACTCTCGTCATTGTGACGTACTATCCGCGCCATCTGGTGGTTTCCTGTAATTTGCATATTCTTCTTCAAGATGTGTGTGATAATTCTACAGGTGAAATTTTTATTTTAGAGTTCAATTTCTGTGTGATTCTGAATTATCCTTAATTTATGGACATGAGTGTAGATATAATATTTTTGACTTATTTTTATTTGCGTGACTATATCGAAATTCGAACTCCTGCTCTAATGAAAAACAATTATTTCCCCTTCTACTAAAATATATCAAAAGAAATGAATTTTTGACTTTCAAAAAGTTCCATTTTAAAACTAAATCTGCAGAAATTGCTGAAAAAGATACTTGTTACACATTGAAACTACCCACATGAAACCTGTCTACAATTTAATTTTTTTTCTGTTTCGATTTATCGGAATATCAACTCTTAATCTTGGATTTTCAGAAATAAACTTGACTATATTATTCAACATCAGCATGCTCTTATTTAATATTTCATCATTTTGTCTAGTGATCATAACAACAATATCTTTGATGATGTTCTCTCAACATAATGTTGCGAAATTATCCTTTGCCTTTTTAAATACAATGTCTTTTGCACACCGTTTCTATCTCCTAATAAAAATGAAGCGAATGAAAAAAATCGTAAAATTACTAGGGCTGTATGACTCTAGAAAAAGAAGCGGTGATATAGGTTGGTTGAATATTTTGATGATTTCCACTTTTTTTTCTGAAATTATTCTGCTCATATTCTATATATTTATCACAAGGGAGTCGGAGCTAATTTCTAACTTTTTCTTCGGGTACAAATTTAGAAATCAGATTTATCAAAACACGGCTCACTGCGTATTACATGTTTTACAAATGGTGATCAACAGAATGCCATTTATAGTTTTCGCATATTATTATGCTGCTATTTGCCATGACATTAAACGCACCTTAAAATGCTTCGCAGATTCAGTTTCAAGAAAAAAAACCTGAATTATGAAGCATTTTTCAATGCTTATTTGCGCATGAAATCACTAATCGAGCAAATTGATAAGGAAGTTAGTTTACTAGTTTTCACATCCACACTATACAGCTCTGGTCTGATGTGTCACATATTGTATTCCATAATAAGACCAGGAAGAGCTTTCTCTGCATTTATGATAATGAATCTGTTTTCGACATTTTTTAATACATTTGGCCTATTAATAGGTATGATTATAGCAGCTTCAACTGTAACGGAAGCATCGAAGAAAGTTGTTTCAAAATCTTTAATTATCAAAGATGATAAAAGAAATGCTACTTGCAAACATGTTCAATTGCTTATGTTGGCTGATAAAGGCATTATTTTAACTATGTGGAGTATCTTTCCGATAAGAAAGAATATGATCTTCAGCATTAGTGGGGCTATGCTCACGTATTCATTACTTTTTCACAATTTAGGTTCATAAAATTTTTCTTTGAGTGGAAATGACTTCAGTGGCATTAGACGTAGAAATCTATTAATTGCCTTATTTTTAACTTCAGTTTGTAACACGTGACTTGAATGAAAAGATAATTTAAAATGTGGATGATTCAGAAGAAATCTTCATCAACAGAAATTGTTACTTTCTTAGCGGATTAAATCACTGAGTCCAGATAGATTTTTTGGAACTTAACCTTGGAAATACTTACTGAACTGGCTGATGATGGTTGATATTGAAAAACTTGCTATTGCTTTAAAATTGTGAGTACATGTAAAAAATTATTGCATTTATCATGTTCAGCACCTGAACTGTTAGAACATAAATAGACAATAAATTATGTATTCATTTTATTTGATGTTTCGCTTTTTGTTCAGTATGCTATTCCTATCCCGTACTTTTTCATACCAATGTGTTATTCTGCGTTTATATGCTTTACTTTTTTCCATCTTAGTTTATCTTTTGAAATATTATTGTGTATATTTTTGTTTCTGAGTTTACCTCACTTCTTACATGCTTTCACTGAATTATTTGTTTACTGCTTTTATATTTTTTCGTAATACTGTAACAAGCATATTTTCTAAGCTTAATCTTGAACGTACGAACTTCTTAAAAATTTTAAAAAAATCAGACAGTTGTATATATTGTGGTTTGATAGTGCAATTAAAAAAATGTACTTTTTTAAAAAAAACGCTTTTCCTTTTTTCTTTTAAAATTGACAACATCAAAGTTTGTTCTTCAATTCCGAATTCCAATAAAGCTCTAGAATAGTAATTTCAAGAATTTACGAACATACATATAAAGCATTTTTTATTTGTCCTAATATTTTACATGCTGTGGAGAAGAATAACGTGTATTAACGAAATGTGAGATGAATAAAATATAAATTTATTTCGAAAAACATTTAATATGGAGTGAGTTAGTGAGCAGTACGTATTTTTTGGCTCAAATAGCAGATGTGGAAGACTGGTGTCTATTAAATGTTCTGTTTTGATTTTCTAAATTTATGTAAATTTTTAATGTGTTAAATTTTTAAACAATCTTCAGATATCCAAGACTGATTCAGGCTTAGAACAGCTAAAAATTTAACAAGGGCAATAAAAGGCACAAAAAGAATAAAACATATTAAAAAGATTCAGATTAAAAATTAAGACACCACCTTTTAAAATATTTGGAATCATAATGAGTTTAATTTTATATAAAAAATGTTTTCAAGATTAATAGAGGAGACGGCATAGTTATTGGCAACTTGAAACAATAAATGCTTAGCTATAAGTTGATCTCGTTGGATATTCAATCAAGTGGTACCTAATAAATTCTTTGTTCTGATTTTCTAAATTTCTGTTAAAATTTGTGACTAAGCATCAGATGACCTGGACTTTTTAAAAATCGCATTAAAAACCAGATGATATGTAGGTTTATACCTTATTTTTTTGGATACGAGGTTCACACAATTACACAGAATTACTAGTAAATTTCAGATCACACACTGTCAGAGACTAGACATTCGATATAAAATAATCTATGCTTTGGATATTCATTTTACTCTAAATATGCTTCTCATATTCTGCAAAGAGATGAATATTTGAAACGAAAATATTCTAGTTTAATGTTTTGACATAACTGTATAATTCATATTTTGTGACTTACTTGAAGGCTTTTATTAATTTGTTTCTAATGTCAGATTTTAATATCATGTTATTCAGATATTTCATGAATATAAAATCAGAGGAAAGTATTATAAATTCTGCTAACTATTTTTAAGAATTATTATAAATAGTTAAATGCTATATAGGAAGAAAATTTCAATTTGAAGTTGATGTTTTTCTCAGTCAAGACAAATTATTTCATTCTTTATTCAGTTTCTATCAGAAATATTATCACTGGTGTGTAAGGCATTGCGTAAAAAATAAAATTTGAATTGAAAAAAATTAAATAAGCATTAAAGATTGAAATAAAGATTTTCTTGCATGACGAAAAATTTCTTTATCATTTCATTTTTATATTATATTAGCATTAACATTTTATATTATATTATCATTTTTATTTTATATTAGCATTTTTTTCAAATATGGGATTGATTACTAAGTAATGATCATTTCTTTCTTCGCTCTATTGAACTGGAATTAAAGGATTCCAAAAGGAAATCAAAATTATTAAATTAAATCCTTGATATGATAAATAAAATATATTATTAATTAAGAAATAATTGAAGTAGAAAATTAAATAGATCTGTCTCACTACATATCTGATGTTAAAACTAAGTAGTTGATAGATGAAAACTGTAATTTTTTATGTTCTAATCAGATTATTTATTTTTTTAATAATTTGAATAAGACATTCGTGTATTTCTAGATCCAAATCCTAAAATGCTATTATGATAAAGAAACTGTAAGAAGATCGATATGATATAATTTGCAGAAAACGTTTATAGAAACATTATCTGTGTTATTTGTTTAACAAACAAAGTAATGTAGTTTCTTATTTTCTGTGTAAAGTTTCTCTTGTAATGCAATGAGAAATAATGATTTCCGTTTCTAATAATGATGCAAGCTATACATGCACAACAGCAATATATAAATACTTATCATAAACTGAGCAGAAAAGAAATTTTATAGCGTTTAACTCGTTCCATTTAATGTTTTTCTAAAAGACAAATAAAATTTGTAAATTTGCCCTACATCAATTGAGAAACAAATTTTAAAAATAACATTTTTTAGCCCAAACCCACTAATTACTTAGTGGGTTTGGTAGCAAATCATAAAATTTAATAAACTCAAAAATGACAATATTTTTCTATAAAAAAAATAAATATCTTTTTTTTATATTTCAGTTCCATTTTTATTTTAAAATTTTATCTTTAAATAATCTTTTCACTAAATGTAAGGCGGACGTATTGGCAAGACCACTTCTAAAATTTTATGCTGATAATGAGAAAAAAAAATTAAATAAAAATGAAATGAATGAGTGGCCGTATGTCTCTTCGATTGTTCCTTTTTTCGCGATAAACTATAAAATTTATTTTAAACGGCTAAAATTCCTCACAGAGTATTTACAAAAATCAAAATATAGGAAGAATATCAAAACTTAACATAGGATGAAGCTAAATTAATAATTACACTTTTTTGAAGTAGATACATGTAGTTCATAGGATAGAAATAATTGAAAGCATTAGACAGTGAATCAAGATCAAAATAACTCTAAGATTCATTAAATGGTCGTTAAATAATAAGCTGAGCAATTTTATAAAATAAATTATAATATTTCTCAGATGATAGTTTTTAAATCTACTAACAGCTCTAATAAAAAAATTCATTATTAGCAGAAGTTTATTAATGATATGAAGTTTATATAGAATTTTTCATCAATACAGGTAAATCTTCTTCCTAGACATATGTTAATCATGAAATTTAATTTCCGTCCATAACATATTTTGCGAAATATTTTGAAAGTCTTATTCGTAAGAGTTTCCGAGATATACAGCCCATATTAAGCATCTTCTCTTCAAATTTCCTGAGATAGAATCCTATATAAAATTAGAGATTTTGTTACAAATTAAAATCAATGATCTTTAGAAATTCTTTAAAGTTCCTCATTTGAGATCAAATTCCAATCTTGATAGCATTCAACAGTATGAATTTATTCTACAACGATGTGGAACAGGAAACTAGATTTCCATGCAGTTGATAAGCATGACAAAAGAAAGCATGTCATCTAATTTAATAAAATATGCAAGCGTATTTTGCTCGTGATGGGAAAAGTTCTTACTTTAAAGCAAGGTAACGACGGGTATTTTATATGAAAGTCGTGTTTTGAATACCACCGCTCATGTTCTTTCACAATCGCGCATAAGAGTGCGAAAGCCAGCGAGAGAAATGAAATTTAATGAATGCATTAGCCATTGAGATGTTTTCATAAGAAATAATACAGTGATATGAAAAAATAAAACATTCCATCTTATTGAGATGGATGTAAATCAAAACACTTTCAATGCAGATTCACTTTTTAAGAGTGAAAAAAAATATTTATTGAAAGCATTGCTTTTTAAGTAATTTTCGTTCCAACTACAGTAAGGAATGTTTTGTTTAGTAATTTTCAAATGTATCTTTTTGATAAATATGCAATAATGTATGCAGTACACGCAATCTGTAAGGCTCGTCATTATAATGTAGTAGGAAACATATTTAACAATTTACTAGAATAATTAAATAGAAGAGTCATACGAAGAACCAAATCTAATAGAATCTCTCCTCCTCACAACTCCAAAGCGTAAAACGCGGTTAATGTCAACAACGCGATAAATATTGACTCATGACGAAACTTCGTTCAAGTGGATATATGCCTCCCCGGCGGAAACAAGTCATTTGCTATATCCTGTAAAGGCGGGGTCCTTTCCTGCAATTATGCAGATCCTGAAGCCGTTCTGAACGCATCTGACGACACGTTCACGTTAGTTAAACCGTGTTTCAGTAAGTCGGACAGTTGGACTATCATGCCTACGAATCGCTCACCATCTCTGGCCTTT